>OU452233.1:5665822-5815822 GCA_911728455.2 Marthasterias glacialis | reverse complement strand
CCCCATATAAGGTGGTCAGAGGATGACGAAGTCCAATGCGATCGTTTTCCCGATCCAGTTTCCTGATTAACACGATAGCCCTATTAATCAATTTAGGAAGCAGCATATTAAAAATTCTGTCGTTCACTGTTAAAAAGAAAGTCAGTAAATTTAAAGGGATTTAAATGGCGCGAAACACTTTCTGTTAAAATTACCAAGCATGTATCGTGCGTTTTACGGGTAACATTTGGTTTTTAATGCGGCAAAGAAGTGAAATCAGTCCTTAATGTAAGCCCAAGCTCAACATTGGTAGATAGAAAAACTTAAAAGTTCAAAGATTTACATATACCTTACATGGTATAAAGATAATGGCGGTAGAAAACTTCCCTTTAAAATATGTCTCTGCCTATAGGAATGCGTACAGAAATGCTGAATGCATTTTGACCGTTTTCTCGCAAACGAAACAACAAAATGAGCTGACATTTTCACAGGTTGGTTTCATTACAAATATCTTGATTTGTGGAAAGAATGGAGGCATTTACAGTCAGTTTACCAATGTTGAGGTGGGGCTTTAATTTAATAGAAAGATGGCACATATTATACTATTTTATGACGTGCTCACACACTCCCAGTAACGCATCCCCGTTAATTCCCTGACATTTGTGATTCACATATGGCATTATTGTCCCCTCTTCCTTATCCCTTCTACCTTACCCTCCATAATTTGTCGTTGAAGCTTTTCAGACCCTATAATGCCCAAAACATTTGCATTCCCTACTTTTGATTGTATTTAGAAGAGTCCTTTTTTTCTAACACTATTTTAAAAGTTTCTTCACTTGTTTTATTGTCCAGCATTCTGCGATCCACATTTCAAAGACAATTTGTTTTTCTATTGACCCAAAAATTCTTAAATTTCTTATGATAAACGTTTATGTCAAAACCGTCAGTTTGTATAGCAATAACAAAAATCCACGTTGATTTTTCCCTTTTTGCTGGATTCTGGGTTTTTTTTATTTAGCGTGCTCAATCAACCTACTTCATACAGACAGGAGATACAGACACAGCTACTATCCACGACGTTCACTATCTATTGCGTTTTTACCGTTCCTCGCGACGTTCCAGCAAACACAATTAAACATCGTGGAAATGGGGGTATGGAAAAATAGAAATCCTCAGCCGAACAAAAGCTCCTCCAGAGCAGATTTCTCATTAGTAATAACTTAATTGGAGCGGTGCTTTATCAAAATGTCATAAGGTGATCTACGCTGTGCCATGGTTATTGTGAACACGTGACCTTGGGGCGTTCTTTGTTATGATGTGGTCTTTGCTCTCATAATGGATGGCTGCTTTAAATGTGATGAAGTGCTTTCATTCAACAGATACATTTAGAAGGTTCGACCCTTCAGATGTGGGCTTAAATTCTAAAACGAGTGGAAATCTCGGTTGTTGCTGCTGTTGCTGCTGCTGTCCCTGTCATTTTTGCTGTCAATGGCGTTGTCGTTGCCATTGCTGTTGTTACTACGGTGCAAAAATGGTCCATACCATGCGTTTAAAGATGATTGGTCCGATATGACCAGAAAATTTAGATTACAACCTTATAGATAACTAATTTTAGCTAACTAATGTTATAGTTTTGAGAAAGTTACAACCTTTCATTTAAGATATGACAACAAAATCCGTCAATGATTAGTAGTAGTATACATTAATAATTAAAATGAAATGATATTGGATCCCAACATTAATTCACACCCGTCATCAATGCGCACAGTCTGCTGCATGTTACATGGTACAGTGTCCGTGGCATGCGCGAATTTATTTTGGACCGATATTTATATTTGTTTTGAAACAGATCATTTGTAGAAATTCGTTCAGAGAAAGACATTCAAAGAAAAAAATTGGCAAAATTCGAGCCATGCAACTTATTAAATAAGGTAACATGGATGATAATGAAACAACGCCGTAGACAATGTAACCATGTAGAATTATTAAAACTACGCACTCAACTATAAATGAGTCAACGCATTCCTGAGGGGATGGGGGAATGTGAGTGTTTTTTATGTTGATACAATTAGCCCTTCCCATGAAATATGCTAACTACATCCACGTACGCGTACAGACACTATTGGTTGGCAAACGCCATAGAGTTGTGCACTAGGAAGACGCACAAACGCGTATGCGTCGCGCAAACACCAACCCCACACAAACAGGCGCCATGTTCCCTCATTTAGCCAACCAGTCGTGTTAGTGCGCACGCGCGATGTTCAATTTACAGAGCTTATGGCAAAGGTCTATTAAGCACGTCGGCTATTGTGAACGAAAATACGCAACCTATTAACATCAAGCCCCTTAGTCTACGGAGCTCCGTGGGTGCCATTCAGGCAATAAAAAAAAAATTCAAAATGACTTTACTGCAGCTATTGTGGTAACGAGTCATTGGTCTTGTCGGTATGCATTGTCAAGACAAGTCAACTTACTTCATAAAATTAGTCGAATAGGCAAGATAATCTACCTTGATGTCTGGATAAACGGTATAAAAAAGCACGGGACCGACGGCTTTACGTCACATCCGAAGGACGAAGCAATGATGATCACAATATAATATATATATACATAATTTTATAAAAGAATTTATCAGCCACATCCTAACTAAGAATAACCTTTCTTTCACAGAAAGGCATTTCTTACAGACACAAGGTACCGCCACGGTACTAACATGGGGCCCTCATATGCTAACTTGTTTATGTCTGACTTAGAAGACAAACTAATGTCCTCTGCTCCCAACTGCCCACTCGTCTGGTGGAGATTTATTGATGATATTTTTTTCTGTCTGGTGTGGTAGTCAAGATAACTTGGAATAATTTATTGATTACATCAACTCATTCCACTCCACCATCAAATTCACTGCTGATTTCTCTGTTACTTGTGTGAATATTCTGGATGTGACTATAACTAAATCCCCTAATGGTATTGTGGCAGATGTATATAGCAAACCCACTGACACCCATCAATATCTTCTCTTTGATAGCTGCCATCCTAGCCATTGCAAGGGGGCAATTGCCTACAGTCAGGCCCAACGTATAAGACGTATCTGCTCCACAGATACTCTGTACAAAAGGCGTTCATCTGACCTAAGGCACTACCTTGTTTCCAGGGGCCATAGCAAACGAAGGGTCCAACTTGCCATCAACAATCTCATCCTTATATTGACTGACATCTCATCCTTGACCTGCCAGTAAAAATAACTGGATTCCGATTTTAACAACCTGTCAGTTTAATCAGTTACTGCTATGATTATGATAAATTTTCCTTCGTAAAAATAAAACAGGACGCTACCTCCCTTGATCATCATATTGTTGTATATTCTAGCTAAGTTATATAATGACCGATAACTCATCCTTGGGCTGTCTCCTTTACCGGAGATCACTCGCCCTTATAAAACAACATCACCAACGTAAACTGACACCCATAATTGCGAGCATTTACAACGTGGACAGAGAACTGAAGAACGGGGAATTTGTGCACAAACAACCTGACCACGAAGCCATTATTCCCCATGCAACAAACGTCAATTTTCTCATTGACCGATGTTGTCAAACTTGTCGCTGCACGCATGTCACTAATTGGAACCGTTTGGCCTACTATATCAGCAGTGACGTAGAGGGCGTCCACATCGAAGCTCAGCTTCTCCAGATGCAGTAATACAAATTCAAGGTTCGATCAGCGAAAAGGAGATGTACGAAACCCTGACGAATACAGCGGATGCTATTAGTTTTTGTCTCACATTCATACTGGAAAGATCTGGAAGGGCACTTCAACCTTAAGCAGTTGCTGTCACGGCCCTATTACTAGGCGTCCTTGACATTCTGTTATTAAGCTTAAAGGGGCGTTAGGTTTCAAAAAACAAATTCATCCTTGAAAAAAAAAGTGGCGGGCTCCTGGTGGGAGACGTAGTTATTATTAAATGTGTCTTTGTCCCCTATAGAGAGGTTGCGTGACATCGAGAAAAGTTCATTTCGCAGCCATGTTGGTTCCAGCCATGTACAAACTCAATGGCTGGTGCGTGGCCTGCAGAATGATTTCCCAGCGTCTGTTTGTGCACGCAGCATTAGAAGAAAGGTATTGGGTGACGTCACGTGAGCCCTCTATTTCCTCCACGGATTAAAGAGTCTGGCTCCGCCATTGAAAACGCACCAACATTAAAACGATTAATTCCCGTAAAGGTTAGTGCATGTTTCAAAGATATTAAGTATTGTGTAAGTAGAGGAAATCACCCTTTCCTGGGGACAGATATTATTATTATCACTATTATTGTATTAACAACTATTCGTAGTAGCAAACAAATAATGCGTTTTAAATTAAGGGCCATACCAGTAAATTTTCAACTGTGTTTAATAGAAGAAAGCGGACCGCTGTTAGCGAATTTATTTGGTATTCTGGTAAGTATATAAGCTGCAACCGATTCGAACTCCCACCCTTTGCGACCAGAACCAAATTGTTAGTACACTACACCGCTCGGCCTTGACACGCATTTTACATGACAGTCAGAATGTCACCTTTTAATAATCAAGTTAAAGGTGCCATGTCGCCGTGCTTTCCCAGCACATCAACAAAACGTACGAAACTTTATGACCTTTGACCAACTTTGGTCAATGCTGACAGTAAAGCTTTTGTGCGGGGCCTGCACATTTCGTAATGGTCACATTTTGATTGTACGCAGATAATGAGGTTGAGTGACCCCGGGAAAAGTTCGTTTCGCAGCCATGTTGGGTCCAGCCATGTACAAACTCAATGGCTGACGCACCGTCTGCTGAATGATTTCCAGCGTCTGTTTGCACACAGCATTTGAAAAGGTCTCGGGTGACGTCATGTGAAACCTCTCTTTTGGTCATATGGAGTTTTACAATAAAGTGCGCCACCAAGAGCTTTTCCGGATGATAGAACTTTCAAAATAGTCGATATGCTATAGTATATGCAATGCGTGCAAAAGTTCAAGTTTCAAGCTTTGAAAGAAAATATTTTATGCCCCAGGGTAAAATATTATTACAAATTAATTGTGGTTTTTTTTTCTCGTAGAAATCCATCTTTCAAACTAAACGTAAAATGAAGATTTTGTTCCGAATATGCACTGTGAAAAACTGTGTCTCTATGCCAAACTCCTGCGGGCGCACTATTGGGATCATGAATCGCCGATTGTGCCTCTATTTAAAAAGAAAAAAAACAAACAAACAAATAAAACCTCCTTGGAATTCTGTTTTGTGTTTAGTGTTTTCATTAAAAAAAAAAATGATTCTTTAGCGCGAAGCAAAAACAAAATTGACTACTTACTGGTATGGTGTCCGAAGCATTCCAAGGCCCCGACGGTGTACTGGGCACTGCCAAAATGTCCTCGATAGTTAAAATCTAAGCCATTGACTGGCAGCGTGTCTTTGTCGGTGATGTAGCCGGAGTCAACTAAGTCGTACACGGGTGGGCTCAGCAGGTCACAGTTACAGTTACCTCCACCGGCACAACCTGAGACAATTGAGCAACTTGATGAATTCAACAAAGTGGAAGTGTGTTAATAGGAAACTATAACTAGTACACTAACTGGTAAAATTGGGGGGACAACCATGCATAAATCTCTTTTGGGAGGACCGGTGGCTCTGAAAGGAGCCGGTGTGGTCTCGACGTTTCGAATAGTATACTCTGCTTGTCTTCAGGAGAAAAAAGTGTGGTGTTCGGATATAGGGACCTTTTTTGCACACTACATGTTGTAGAAGTGGGATTAAAAATGTCTGTCCGAAACATTTATTAATTTTTTGCCTGTTTCGTTATGCAGAAGGAGCAGTGTTAAATTACAATGGAACACGGATTTGTATTTCTGTCCCGTATTCGATTTAAAATGTATATATAAATAGAAGAAACTAAACTGGTTGATTTCGTAAGAGGAACAAAATTAACAGTAAATCTTTTGATACGAAAGTCAAACAAAATTTCCCATTGTCACGATTTCTCTTGCATTCTATTTTCCATTTCTGATCAAAAAGTCAGCAGTAAACTTTAAATTAGTAATAGCTGCTTTGCAGTGACCTCATCTTTGTTTCGTTACTCAATGAAAAGCCTGCCATATACAGTAGCTATTACACATGCTGTTCCATCCCTCTAAAATGTCGGTCTTACATCTCCATTTTAATAATTCAAGCATCATTTTTTTTTTTTTTTTTTTTTATATCTCACACTCAGATCCTTGTCAATTGATTGGTGGAACACACGTCACATGTCATCCATTATTTTGCCATGCATTTACTGTCGCAACGCTCAGGATAGACCCGTCCAATATGGACAAATATTGGACGCTTTGCAGCGTTGTTTCCAAAATAATCGTGCCCCACCCGTCTGTCCAAATGAGGCAAGATGGCGTCACCGCGGACGTCGTGTAAACATGTAGTAGTCCACGTTGTTTAGATTTTTCCCGAATTATCAGCGTGTGGGGTGGACGAGTTTCTGTGTCTCACTGAGTTGTGTTTTATTGTGAAAAAAAGTTACAATGATCTTAGTATGAGCTATATAAAACAAATATTGAATGTATTTCGTCCGTGGGTTGTCGTCCCTTACAATCAATCGGTGAAATCTGGCTTTTTCATTTCACTCGGCTTCACCTTATGATTATAGTCCGCGACAATGCATCATTGTGTATCCAATAAGTCTATTATAAAAAGACGAGCTTGATGGTCTAGCTGTTCAGACATCTGCTCTGGAATGCGGGACGTTGTGGTTTTTTTTCCCACCTGAGGTGATGTGGATTTAATTTTCCTTGCCATATAGGGTAAATACAATTAAATTGTTAATCCGCAATGCAATACTGTACCGGTGTGGAAGGAGATTCTGTCCGGCAGGAGATTCTGTCCGAGCATGCGGTGAATTGTGTACTAACTCCTTCTGATAGCGCCCTCTTTTGAATAAACTCCTCCAGCCCACTTTAATTTACCGTATGGTGGACACATTACCCGGGGGACAGAATACCCTATTACACCGGTATCAAGTAAACTAAACTTTTAATGAGGTATATAGAAACATTTCTGTCTGTCTTCGAATGATTTTTTAAATCAAGGTGAAAATTCTTACTTGCATTGAGACTGCAAGCACATCCTTCGTGTCCGGTCTCCACCCCTCCCCAGTTGGGCATCAATCGTCCATTCCACGACTCCCAGGCTACCTGCTGGACTCCATTCAGCCACATGGGGGCGCCTTTGCACTCATATTTCAGGTGCTGGCGACACCTGTCGGAGATGTCGATAAGTGCCCGGATGGAATTTTTGTTGCGAACGTCATCGTAGCTAATGATGACTCTTGAGTTTCCTTGCACAGTGGGGTTACCGTCTAACGTGCGAACAACCGTGGTGCCTATAATGTTTAACACAAGAATATTATTGTGAAATTTGTAAATCTTGTACAACGATTAAAGGGGGGGTGGGGGCAACTAACAAACTGGTGTATGCCCGAAATTTTGACTTCACAGGTTGAGACTTGCAAACTACGTCAGACATCCACCTAACATTGATCTGCCTCGATATATCAATTGACCTTTTGCATATGCGTCCATGGCAGGCAAATACGCCAACACCAGCGTCCTGAATAGAATGATGGATTGGTTAAACCAAAGTCCGGGGGACAGACCTGTTCAACTATTTACCTTGATTGTCATGTGTAGTGCTTAGCTGACAGAATACCTGGAACGGTGGTGCACCAGACGGCCCATCAGGGTCAATGTCGAAGAATCCATCTGAGTCGGGAATTGTTGAATTCAGTATTTCCATACATGACCTATGTGGTGCTGGAAGTAAATAAAAAAAAAGTACAAAAATATCAAAAGACAAAAAGACTTTAAAAACACGGGGGTGCACTACACTAAATAGAGAGAAATCCATGCACCGAGCCTCATTAATAAAATGTAAACCCACAACTTTTTTTTGCTGTAGATCAAAGATTTAAAGTCCCTTGCTTTAATGGATTGTAGAAAAATGATCCAACATTGTGGCCCTGGGGTTGTTCACTTTCAACCAGGAGCATTTTGGGTAAACTGGCCCTCTATAAAAAATGACCCTATTTTGCTGTAAAGTGTTGGGTCATTTTTCCAAGACGGAGTCTGGCAAATTTACTCGTTGTGGTGTTTTTTTTTGTTTGTTTTTTTGTTTTTGGGACCAGTCTACCAAAAGTTCTCAAAGGCTAACCTACTAAAAATTGTTTTCCAGAGGATTAGAGACTTTTTCCGAGTACTTTTGAATATTGAGCATTTAGCATTGGTTGCTATGGTAGCATATTTCGTGTTGTGCATCCTATATTCACAGTACGGCGCGCCACCAAGCGTTTGCTCTGAAGAAATCGTTTTCAGCAGTCGATTCTATTAGACGCTTATTTTATTATAAGCTTTCGACTGCCCAAAACTACGTTTTTTTCCCATAAACCCGGTGGCAAGACTAGTACCCAGAACCATCCCACCTCTCGAGTCAAACAAGCAATAATCTGCATTCAATTATTTGCAATGATAGTAGTGTCTCTTTCTGTCCAAGTATACCAATTTGTCGAAACACTACTGATTACTGTTGGGCAGGAAAAACTTTTCTTTCGTACAAGTTGTCACGGTTTTGCCAAAAGTTGCAAATATTGACGTCTGTTTTATTGATGTTCTTTTATTACAACTCTTTTATTACATTCTTGAACGAAACACAAAACAGCATGATGTGCGTACCTCAAGTGGTCTTACGTCATCACAATAGTTATTACGCTGGTTTAGTGTTGGCTATTATCTTTGTACCACATACTTTTGCAGGGAGCCATTGAAACGGTGCTGCCAACGGCGGGAATTAGGGCTGTCCAAAAACCACAAGGTGACCTCCTTTTCGCTTTATTCACGAAAGAAAAATGTCAAACTAACAGTGAAGCTCTCAATATTATGTATAAAACACATCCAACAGTCAGTTAAAGGGATGTATTATCATTAAACATCACTTAATCATCATACTATCTCAACGACTATTATATTTCATGATTTTAGGGAACTGCAGTGAACGTGACTTTTTTCTAACATCCTGCCGGAGAAGCTAATGGTGCTTTTATTTATTCACCTGCAGTCGTAAGCTGAGTGGAATTTAATGAAGTAAAAACCACCAGCGGCCACTCAGTATACATTTAATGCTTCACAAGTGATTGTATTCTTGATTGAAATTAAAAGCAAAGGACGATGGCATGTTGGGACAACTGGTAATGGGTTCTATGATAAGTTGGCAGAAACCATTTACGAAACAGTGCATTCGGCTCATGTCTAGTAACAATATTTACAAGACATAGGCTAGCATTGGCAGTGCCGAATTACTTCAGCGTAAAAACCGAGCAGCGAGCGTGCAAAAGTGGACGCAACTCAGTAAACTAGAAGGGCACTCGAATGACAAGGATTTGACAACACTGACAAGGATTTCTCTTAAAAAGTAAGGCTTCGAGTATTATATCAATTTTATAACGGGTACATGACTGTATGACGTGCATAACTAAATAACAGAAATCTCGAAATAAAGATGCTACTTTTTTTTTTAACAGAGATATCTCTCAGGTATTAACCCTATCAGGACCGGGCTTTTTTTATTGTACGGGGACCGGGGAGGGGGCACATAGTGCCCCCCCCCCTCCGTATTTTCCAAAGTGTTCGACCGTTTTTGATGAAACTTGTCACAAATGTTCATTTCACCAAGTTCTACATGATGACGTCACAAAATTTCAAAAAATCGTCACTAGAGGGCGTTTTTGACTGTTTTTTGCCCATTTTGGGTCAAAAATCGTGTTTTTGCCCTAACTTCTGTAATTGTTGTCCAAATGTTTTGAAACTTGGCAAACTTGTTGATTTTAACAAGATAAATATAATTTGAACCTAATTTAGTCACTGGATTTATCTTTAGGGGGCATAATAATTCATTAATTTATCCCATTTTCGGGAAAAAACATGTTTTTTGCGTTTTTTTCACTTAGCGATCAAAATGGCCGCCGCCAAGGGCCTAGGGAGAAATAATATGGCTTGATTGACAAATCTGAACGTTTTTTGGGTCTGAAAAGTAAGAAATTAGCAGGTTGAAAATGTTCCATTGTTAAAAAACTTGATATAATTTGACCCCCCTAATTACAGGCTGAAAACACAAAATCCAAGATGGCCGCCAAAAATAAGTGGAAATTATGTCCAAAAGGTTTTAAAAATCACTAAAAAAAAAAAAAGTAAAATCGTGTGACCCAAGGTCAAACAAATGGTTGCCATGGCAACAGCTAACCCCCGGTGTCAATTAATTTTTGCCAATACGATCCTAGATATACTTTGGGAAAAGTCAGAAATTTTCGCGGTGATCGTACTAAGCGTTAAAAAGTTACGGGGAAAACATTGGTATGGGGGGGCACATTGTGCCCCCCCCCCCCCCACCCCGGTCCTGATAGGGTTAATGTATATCGTATGTTGCGATATGTTTATTTCATAATTGATATACCATTATTTATGCTACTTATCTAAAGATAAGTTCAAAGATGTCACAAAATGACAATATAACCAATTACTCGTTGGTTTGTACACGAGGCTCGGCTTGTTATGAAATGAATAGAGTTGAACAGATATTTCGCGAGTAGAATATTTAATGAGTCACATAAATTTCCCTTGATATTGTGTGGTTGTGACAGAACCATAGAGTTATTATAAGAACAGAACTGTTAAGCGTGGTTCCGCTGGTTGTATTTCCGGAGGCAAATGTATGGGTTTTTGTTATCACTACTCACTAATTACTACACACTATAGGCCTTACCCTATATGTTTTATTGCAGGAACAATTCTTGTAAAGAATAAAATGAGCAATCCCAAACAGCAACATTTTAAGAGATTTGAAGGCAATGTGTCCCTCTAAAACGCGATTTTCTCAAAAATTCAAAGTTTGGCTGCCGGGGCGGGGCTAAATTGTCTCCTTTTAAAAAACTGTAAATAATTTAGATTTAAGCATAGCTCTAGATTGCATTTTTTTTTATAAAGTAATGCGGGAAGAGTTATTCTACAGAGCTATTCGTCGTGTGCCCGGCAAAAGGGCGTTTAAGGCCATACGCTCTTTTGCCGGGAACATAAAGTAGTTTGTCCCAGTAATGAAAGGACGTAAGCAACAAAAATGGCTCCTAACATGAAAAATATATAATTGTTGTTAGTTTTTTGCTAGAATTACCCTGAAGACATGTTTCCCCATTCCCCATGCAGAATTTAACCTTTCTTGAATGACTTTTGCATGGCAACATGTTTACCAAACTTTCTCGCTTAGGCATATAATTCTTGAAACACAAATTTTAACATAAATTGCTTACGTCCTTATGTTGGGAACTTTCCCTTACGTCCTTTTGCAGGGCACACGACGTATTATGCATGGTAACAATAAAGTGTAATTTATGGCCGCGAGCGGCATGTGGGCCCGAGTTCAAAAAGCTGTTCCGCACAAAAACAATTCTAAGCACAAATATTCATGAATGGGTTGCCAGCCGAAGAACTGTGACTCCCATAACTCGTGACTCACTCGTGACTCACATAACTCGCCGCCCCCTCCCCCCCCCCGCCACAAGCCCGTCCCTGACCCCGACCAAAGGGTCTCATATACCCAAGGTCAACCGCATGCAGTTAGTTTACCATAGCCGCCCCCCCCCCCCCCACCACCACCACCACCAACTGAAGCGCATCTTCAATCATATGCACTTAAGTGAATCCAATAATTTGTACAACTACTCAATACTGAGTATAGCATAAAAACAAAACAGAACAAAGGAAAGCTTACAATGGGCAATTTACCACCAGCTTAACCTAAATGAGTAACTTTAATTTGCCATTGAAATGCTTCATCTATAATTTTAGCGTAGGTAATGTCACGTCTAATTTATCATAGACTAAATATTAACTGTTGTGAAAATCATGCGGTGAATTAAGCAGTTTCCCGAGAAATAGCTACACCGTTGCCTATCAAAAGTATTATAACCAAATAACTACAGGTTGGGCATACATACCCCCAGGGAATTTACTTCAAGTGTGAAACGATCATGGGGTGCTGGTGTGGTGATAACAATCCACAGGAATGTCACGTTGTTTAATTTAACGAAAGTGACAACCTTATTTTCTTACCCTCACTTGAAATGTTCAACTCATTCGCCGGAGTTTGCAACGTCCAATATGTATTTGCCCGAGTGGTACTTTCCGTGACCTGACCCCAGACCGGTGTACTCCGTACTTGTCTTCTGGTCGAGAACCAACTCCAACGGTTTCTGCTTCTTGAACCGGTGACCCCAGTCAGCAACATAGCAATCAGTATAACCACAACAATCTCCACAATCGCAGCACATCGCCACGCCATTCTTATCAGTCCCAAAGCTTGATATCAAGCCTGGAATTTCTCAACAACAAAAACGGACAGCTTCTAAAAAGCGAATGAATGGTTTGGCATTGCTGTCATTGAAAAGCTTCTTGCCTCACGGATCAGTTACACAGCGAATGAATTGTGACAGGGCCTGTTGTAAACTTGGGCTATTTTAATAAAGCATTGTTACAACAACAGCGACCACTAATGGGTTAATTACTAAACACGCTGCACCGAACATGTTAAATAATGAACAAAGGAAGCGCCAATCTAGTGAAAGAGTCAACAACCGTGCAACTGCAAATTATCATTTAGTATTGTTATAATCCAAGGTGAACGTCATGCCTAGTTTGACAAAAATCCACCTTTTTATTGAATGAATTGATGGTCAAGCCATTATGAGCGATTAAAAAATACTGTAGTAAATAAGAAGATAAATTATTGCACAAAATTGTTAATGGCCTCACGTTCCGACCACCCTAGCAGACTCTTTCTCAAAGAATCATTTTAGCTTTTCGACTAAGGTCGAAACGTGAGGCCATTTACAATTCTGTGCATTTATACCGCAGGTCCTTGTGGTTGGTAAGCAGCTAATTGTTATTGTTAATAAGTTTGTACGGTACTGTCCCTGAGAAAAGTCAGTGGAATTTCCTTTTTATTTGGAGTGACACGGAGGTGCAAGTATGGGCCTGTTTTAATGGGAGACTTTGGAACGCCAGGTGGCAGCAGACTTACCAGGTAAGATGACTTTGTTTGCGTAGTTCTGAGCATGCGCATATATCCGAGAACGATGGATTTATCTGGTAAGTCTGCTGCCACCTAGTGTCCTCAAAAGTCTCCCATTACAGTGTCCCATATACATTTTGGCACGGGCTATACCATTCAGGCAGAGGTTGGCGAAACATTTAGGCTGGTACACGGGTCGGAACGTTTTATTTTTTTTTTCTGCAGACCAAAAGTGCCACTGTCACAAAGATTTTCAATGGGGATTTTTGTTTTTTCTTTGAATCGATTCCCAAAACGGAATCCTTACTGCATAATATGTAGGCTCGGATACCCTTAGATCTCGGACTACGTCTAGGTGCCATACAGTGGTAATCGTAAAGGAACCCGACCTAATTTTGTCTTAAGTCAAGTTGTACCCAATCAGGAAATTCTTCAAAGGAACTATGGCCAATCATATGACAAAACACCACAACCCTCAACCGTATAAAGGTTGCGTGTTAAATTTTTTCGGACTACAGCTGCGTTCAGGGATACATTCCTACTTCCGTGATGAAAACTATGCGGAAGATATTGTCGGGTAGCAATGTTTTTTCCGCTAAGCTAAACATTTACAGGGAACCACTCATAAACAGTACAATCTGTATGGTATTCTGGCTGGATACTTGTTTCTGTTGAGCAATATTTTTCAGTGCTAAGCGTTTTTGTTTTGTGCTGATCAGCTTGAAGAAATTGCGGCTTGGTTATTGTTGTTCTTACAATATGCTAAATAATATGCATACTCGATGCCAGTACTTCCAATGTTTCAAATTGCATTTTTTTCCCCAGGTTCATAATTGCACGGGTTGGTGTTTTTGTTTGGCATGGGTTTGGCTTAGACAACCTTTTTAGCGTGTCGTGGCCGAGCGGTTTAGTGCATCGGACTCAAGTTCTGGTAAAGTCATCAGGATGTGGGTTCGAATCCCGATCATGACACTTGTGTCCTTGAGCAAGACACTTAACTGTCATTGCTTCAAATTGGGGGAGAGGTAGCCATGTTTGTCTCGCAACTGATTCATTTCCCCCTCCCTGTTCTTAGCTGTGCTGTGAAGAGACTTGCGTTTATATCTCTCCATGTCTTAATTCTGCGCATGAGGCAGGTTTCCACCCCGTCAGAAAAAGTAGCCCGAAACCTCGAGTGGCTTTTGGGTCTTGTGATGGGTGAGTTGCATTAATTAATAAAATCAATAAACAACAATACTGACGAAGAAGTTGTCAATATATAATATCAGTACACACAAGGATGAACAACAATCATGACAACTGATACAGTAAAAGACACACAACATTTCGTTCCTCGGTACTTCACCATTTTATGTTGCAACAACCAATTTGACATTCAGATTCCAACAAACAATTTTGACATTCAAAATCCTACTCTAGTAGTTACGGAGTGCGTAAGAAACATCAGTCGTGCTCGCATTCATTTTGGGATGGCGTCACTTTAAAACTTCACGATTTTTCTGTAAGGGACAATCAAATCGTCTTCTGGATTTCTAATTTAAAGGTTTGTTAAAAAGAGTAAATAATGGATGGCTTTTAATTCCTTTCATTTCACTGTGTCTCGTACCGACGTCCCAGTGTTTCATTATTGAATTTAAGTATTTTGTTCAATTCACCAAACAACCGGGTCAAGAAACAAATTCAAAATTAAACATTGTTAAATATTCCAGTTCCTACTCTCCACAATTCATCTTGTTTAATTCACTGGTTGGAAAGCATCGGACTCAATGGATAAATCCAACTCGAGCAAATTGAAATGCCGGTTTAAAATGCTCCCCTCGGCCCTTTCTGCAACATCGTTGCACCTTCGGGAATAAACCACGACTGCAGCATTGACCTCAACCCCCATTGCACGGCCGGATAACAATACGGCTCTACCCCAATGCAGATTAAAAAGCTAAGGATGAGTCCGGAATTAAAGAATCTCCGGAGACTTCAGCGAACAAAACCACGTACAAACATTAATGAGGTCATTATCAATTATAAAGTTAAACAGATTACGTCCATACGAAATGACATTACGTTCTGAACCCAATCTCTCCGTGATGTAGGCCTAGAACATTATGACTAGAACTAAGGGTTTATCAGGAACAAAGAGCTTTTCAGGATAATAACTTAATCAAAAGTATCGCTATTTGGTAGGAAAAGCTTGTCAACGTTGAGGGTCCAAGCAAATGTATTGCTCAGCGATTCACTTCGACTTCTCACAAATGTTTCACTCATTTTAAGTTCACAATGGGTTATTTTGGTGCGTTTTTTTAACCAATGGGATGCGTATGGCCAATGGCATTTCCCCAAAGTCTTGGGAGTGTAAGATACTTTAACTTCCCCCTTATCTTAACTCTGTAACTTATTGTTTATCACACTTCCATGGAGGAAGGGTGAAGTTGCTGTTCCCACGGTAGTCTTGCTGACCACAGCATAAATTGGCCATGCCGGAACCATCCAGGGACATTTAATGTAATTCTCACTATTTTGCAAGATAAGAAGTTTTCTTTGTCTTAGGCAATCTTCCCACGAATTTGGTCATTTATTGCTGACCACAGGTTTCTTAAGAATGTTGTTGGTCATTTATTGCTGACCACAGGTTTCTTGAGAATTTTAAGCCACTAGTCCTTTTGTGATTGGTTGAAATTCAATCACACCACTCCTTGTTAGAGATTTTCGACCAATTAGATAGTTTAGTTTTCTGTCCGAGTACGTGACCGGCAGGGTTTTTTATCCCCTGTTTCGCTCCTGATTCTTCAGAAGCGAAAACGGCCTCGATGCAAGAAGGACTTGCTAGAAAGTGCTAAGAGCCTTTGCACTTTGCTTAGTTGCCTTCGGTAGAAACAAGTGTTGCTTCCCTAAGAACCTTGTTCCTAAATCCTCTTCTTGCATCCCTTACCACGTGCTCTGTTGATACAGGTAAGCTACTTTTATTTTTACTTTTGTATGTATAAAACTATTTCTGAACATTGACTCTTGATCGATAATCAACAAATAGTTAAAGATGAGCTCAGGATTCGATTGGACAATGCTGATGACTGTATTAAGATGTACAAGTTATTTTTTGTACTACTATATTTCATTGTATAACATTTTTATAGCTTTTAATCATGTGAACGGAAAAGCTTTAGGAGTTCCGTCCGATTTACTACTTTGTTGTTTTATTGTCATTTATCTAGGATCTAGTCATAGGCTTATTGTATTTAGTGTTGATAAAATTTAGGATGTGCACTCGTGCATATATTGCCGTTCAAGACGTTTCCACTTTCGATAGAATCCATTGGGTTATTGAACACTTGTTGGAGTATTCCGTGATTCGATAAGTAGTTTTTCATATCTGATTAGCCAACTACTAGCCTGGCCAGACAAGCCTTGTCCTCAGATAACTCCTTTCTTACACTGAAAGATGCTTAGGCACATTCCTCGATTAATTTTAGGTTTACTATACGACCGTCTGCTGTGTAGCACATAACCAATAGTAACCTTTGGCCTTGGTTGACCACTCTGTTGCATTCCGTATGCATGCACAAACGATTCATATGAAGGTGTCGCTTATATTCTATTTACGATTCATTTCCAACGTTAGTATTTTACTAATGATTATGTTCTAGAGACAATTCTCAAATTCGTTGAACGAGTGATATTTTAGTCTGTTTAATCCGTTGCTTATAGTTCTGTATTAGTTGTATGTTAAATATTTGATAATTTTGAGTGAGAAGCGAAAACGGCCTCGATGCAAGAAGGACTTGCTAGAAAGTGCTAAGAGCCTTTGCACTTTGCTTAGTTGCCTTCGGTAGAACAAGTGTTGCTTCCCTAAGAACCTTGTTCCTAAATCCTCTTCTTGCATCCCTTACCACGTGCTCTGTTGATACAGATGCATATTCCCCAGGTTCGCTTTGGTAGATTTGACCCGGTTCATCTCTCCACAATGCCCCGCTTCTCAACCCTTTTCATCGCTGTTTCTGGACTTTGAAGTTTTCCTACTTGGAGCCCATCTGAGTACGAGTGTATCTTCCCAGTTCCAGACGTGGAAGTGCAGAAAACCCAGCTAAGATCATTATCATATCCATGTGTATTAACTGATTGATTGTTGTATTATATTGATTATTTCCTCCAGTGGTGTAAAATTGTTGATTGTCGTTATTCTTCACGGTCAGTGAAATAATATTTCCCTTGTTCATTTTGCGATTCTTTCTAATCATTCCTTGTCATTGACATTGGACAAACCACTGTAGGATTTAATTACATTGTGTATTTCATCAACGTGTTCGTTTGATGACTTCTAACTGAAGTGATTGTACTTAAATTGACTTATTATACTTGTTGGCATATTCAGTGAAATAACAATACGCTGATTCCAGACTAGAGAATCAAATCAAATATTGCTGTCCGTTGCGTTTCCTTACCGAGCAAGAGTTCCTTAAAGAAACATCGAACCGAGCACAGACTCTTTAATTTTATAGAGGCTTATTATACCTGTGACAGTCGGAAGACAAAAGACTTTCCAGTGGCGTAACCGGGGCGAGTTTTCCCCCAAACGACAAATAAACAGGTTCTCTGACCCTTTTCCCCTATTTAAGTCAAATCATCCGAAACCAGAAATGTGAAGAAAAATAATTTAAAAAACACAACACAAATAAAGTTTAAGGAGAAAACTTACACAAACAGACTAAAAGGAAAAACGCCCGGTAACGTACGGCATCATAGTCACGAGGCTATCGACGCACGCCACAAAGAAACACGAATGAAAATTCTATTCATGGCTTTGTATACATGTCCTGAAGATATAATAGAAAAAGGTCTGGGGAAAAACAAAATTCGCAACCGGGGGGCAGAGGGCTTGAGCCCCCCGCTCAGAACTCCTTCCCCCCCCCCTTACCCCCTCTCGCCCCCCCCCGGCCCCACCATAGAAATAAAAATGCAAAAACGATCGGTTCAATACATTAAAATAGCCCTTCCCCCAAAAAAAGAAAAAAAAAAACAAAAAAAAAAAAGCAAAACAAAACATGAAAATGCCTGGTTATGCCACTGAGACTGAGACTAAGACTTTCACATAACCATATACAAATTTCTTGTATTTTGTGAGAAGTGTATTTTTGGTAGTGCGGGAAATGTAGTGGTCGAGTGGTATCGTGGACCGTGGCTCTGATGTTTAACGTCAGAGTGTGGACTGGGTTCCGACCATCGTAGCCTTTCGCCGAGGCCTTCGTGGCTTAGACATTCTGTGTAGCCGCGAAGCAACTGCAGCGAAGACCAAGTCAGCGCTCACGAGTGGCAAAGCCACGAGCGCCTTTTCCAACTTGTCAGGAAATGTCTACTGTTTTTCTTTATTTCTCGATTTTTGCTACCCTAACCGGGTAGCAAAATTCCCAGCCAATCAGAAGCGATGGGGTCAACGCGCATTAACCTCATCCGCATTGTGATTGGTTAATGTTTCAGCGCTGTTCTGTTTGAAACTTCATGAATAATTCACCATCAAAATCCGCAAAATCAAGTTGGGAAAGGCCCTCGTGGATTCGCCACTCGATCGTGCGCGCTGACTTGCATTGGTCTTCGCGGCTACATAGCTGTCTAATAAGCCATGAAGGCCTTGACGAAAGGCTACGAACATCATGGCACTGGCGTCCAAGGCAGGACACTTAGAAACCCATCGATTCGTCCCTCGGATGAGCAGTAAAAACGTAGATCGCATGTATGCTGTTTGAAACATGTCAAAGAATCCATTACGGAGGTTTGCCCCGGTGTTTCTGACATGGTTGGCTGAAGATTGCGCCGCGTCTCCTTGCTGCTATACGTACATGGGTCTCACAATAATTCAAGCTTAGCTCAGCATGCCCGACGTAAAAAACAACGAGCACTTTGATAGGCCCGTTCGCCGGGTGATCTTACGGATGAAGAACAGCGTATTGATATTAATCGGCACAGTGACAAGGCTGGAGAAAGTGACAAAAAACTGCTGCTGAATGCGCCGCAGCACCTTGTAAACCATTACAATGTGGAATATAAATGGCTCTCATAATAAAAAAAAAAAAAAAACACACACACACAAAAAAAACCTGCCTTCAAAATAATGTAATAAGCGCCTTGAGTACCTAATTGTTAGTCGATACATAAGACTCCGGTATTATAGGCAATAACTCTATGAGACAGGCGTAAATCTTTGTTTCTATCGATAAACTCTTATAACATCACAACTTAAATAATGATTACAATCAGTTACCTATTGATGATCAATACCACTACGAAGGAGAGGAGTGACTTGTACTGAGAAACGTGTGGGTTTGGAAAGTTGTAACATAAACAATTCACATAAATATTTTCCCACCCTATTGTGCTGTTGGGTTTAGAACCTAGCCCACAAAGAGATAGCAACAGTGGTGTAACCAGACATTTTCATTTGGGGAGGTGGCAAGCGGGCTATTTAACGAACCATTCATTTGAGCACTTTTTCGATGTCATTGAGGGGGAAAGAGAGGGGGTTCCCGCCCTTCCCCCTCTCTGGGTAAATGTTTCTGGAGGGGTATCGCTTCACCTGCCCTCTTTGGTTACGCCACTGGGTAGGCACTACACCCATTTAACCACAGGGAAGAGTGACAACAGCTAGGTTAATCAAACTACAGAGTCTGACGTAGAGCGGAAAATGTTATTTTAGAGACACAGAAAGGAGGCAGGTCCTCTAATTAAAAAGGACGAGCATTCGCCACACACTTAACAAAATACAAAGTGACTTCTTATTAGACTCCTCAAAAATTACAACAGCAGAGTACAGCCACAGTAGATTAAAACAATAGTATTAGAAAGTACAATGCGAAGGTCAAGGGTCAAAACGTGGCCAGCTACACACTAACCGTATATACAAATTTTCAAGAAACGATTCTAACGGTCTCCAAAAATACAATATTTCTCCGATGAAATGATTAGTATTAACGAGACAATCTAATCACAGGGAGTTTCCTTAAGGCTAACCCTCCCACATACATAACACTAGGAGCATTGTCAGAGCCACGCTCCCTACAAAATAGAGAGAATTACCAACAGAAATCAAATGTGCTCTTTCCCTGCTGAAAGCTAACAGAAAAGAGAGCGAGTCTAAAGGTCACGGAAACGAACTTTAACTTTTTATTGTTAATATGCAAATCATGAAGTTTGATCATACCCTTGAACACTAAGGGCGCACTTGGGTTCCTTACATTATTAAACGATAACAAAAAAAATGAATGACGATTTTTTTTTATTAATAATTAGAAAATGTTTTAGCCTCTCCATTAGTACGATGGATATGACAATAATTTGCCACGCGCTTCTCTTCAGAGAGTCTGATTGGCAGGGGAACACTGGGGTGCGGCAGCTTTTTTTGAAGAACACGAGTGGTTGTGAAACCCTGGAATCGGAAACATACCGTTGGGGTGCTTGTTTGTTATCTGATCATTGTAACTATTTTTGGTATTATTTCATTTATTGCATTTTTCAACCGTCCAACTAATAAAGGTGGGAAAGTATACCTGTCCTGGTTAAACGCCCATTCGAGAATTGTCAAAGATACTTTAAAGAAATCTTTGTGATTTTTACCCATACACCGATGTGTATTAAGCACTGTATACTCAGTACTTCCCCGATTCATGTAAAAACAAAATCACAGGTCCTTGGTCGGGATTCGCACCCACGACCCCGCCATTCTAGAGCAGATGTCTTACCAACTAGACTACCGAGATTGTCAAGTAGCTATAAGAGGCAGTTTGAATCCTATTAGCAGCGGGTACCGCAACCATTATATAATAATGGACAAAATTAACAGAGTTTCAAGAAGTCGATCGGGATATTCCTGTCCTCTTTGTTTTACGGAAACCCAGAACCTCTTCACCCAGGATCAGACCTATATTGGGTTCTTCTGGTTGAGGAAGAACTGAATTAAAGCTGCCGAGACTGAGCGGTTGTACTGATTCATTGTGTCGCTGTATCATTTTTTGCCGCGTGTATCCCTTTCCCCTCCCCGCCTCCCACCCACCCCCGATCCGCCATGTTCTGTCATTTTACTGAAGTGTCCTACTTCTTTTGACATAATAAAATTACAACATTATTCTTCACCTATAATGACAAACAAGAGGAGACCAAGCCGGCTACACTCTCCACAGATTTTACTAGTAAATATGCCTCTTGCGAGGAGATGCAACCCCTGCCCACGGGCCTCTGCCCGTATAATGAGCAAAGCCACTCTATCTTTTTAACTTAAAAAGACCGGCACCGCCGAGCAGTCCCACAACCGTGGATAATAGATGGAACTAGGTTCGTATTTTAGTTGATGTACTCCGCATTATTTTCAGGATGTGAATCCAATGCATATCGCGCCGGGATACCAAACCATCCGTCTTGTCCTTCTTTAATTGGATCGTCATTCATAAACTAAATTAGTTTGGAGTTTAATGATGAAGTGTACCAGGCCTGCATTCAACACTAAGAGGAATCTAGTTTAAACAGTGAATGTAGGATGCTGGGTTTTTTTTCTAGCCCGGGGGGCACAGTACAGGGTTTGAGCCGGGAGAGGGGATCAGATCAGATTTCACATAGTGTTCTATGTCAAAGAGAACATGCATCAACATGAGGTAATTTGCAGTATTTTTGACCGCGTGAGGGCGTGTGTGAGCCAAATTTACGTGATGCAAAACAAGTAAAATTAACTGTATTTTCCACTGTTGTGATGATGATTATTTTTTATTTGGCCATTAATACAAGAAAACAACCGACAGACGGCCAAAATAAAACAGTAATTGTGATGCAAGGAAATTAGCAGCAGAAAGCTCCATCATGCGGTCAAAATTAGTCAGTTGAAAGCTTCTTTAGAGTCGTGCATCCTCTAGAAAGAAACCGGTGTTGTATAACACACTGACGTTTCAATCAGTATGCTTAGAGTGTCTTCAGGAGTAAGCCGGACTATGCAGATTCATGCTGCTTCAGATTGCCCCCTCTCTCTGTCCGATTAACTCATTCGGTATAAATCAGTGGGGAGTTCTCCTTCTTTTTTTTTCCTGAAGACAGCCATACCGTACAGATCGAAACGTCGGGTTCGTATCCAGAGCCTTGAAAACCCTTAAAAGTTTAAAACCATGCTCACATTTTCAATAAACACGCCATAAAAACTCATCAAGTTACATTTTGTTTTCTCAAGGGAAGGTAAAAAGACTGTCTACCTTTTCCCAGGGATTTTTGTCCACGATCATGTGCCCACTTTTATATCAATTTGAAGAGGGAATTTACCGATAAGAACTGAATATGTGGGTATTCGTATCGCGTACAACGTAGCATTTCAGGAGAAATATTTCTCTTGGCGATTGGTCCCGGTGTCAAGTTCATTATTCAGATTATAAATCTTCAGCTTATATTTGAGACCTTGACCAACTTAGTGGCGAAACTAAGGCGGCAGTGAAGTGCCTCCTCCGTCCCAACTTGAAATCTAGACAGTGGCGTAACTAGGGGGGCACGGGGGCACGTGCCCCCCAACTGATGTCCGTGCAACCCCCCCCCCCCCCCGGAGCCTTCCCCATTTGAAATCCGGACTTTTGAGATTAAAAATTACCAGAATAAAATGTTACATTTTTTGAGCGTTAGTAATTTCAATGTTTGTAGAACTTTTTTTAATTATTTACACACAGAATGTATTTCGTTTTACCCCAACGCACAAAAATCACTAAAAAGGGGGCTTGCTTAGGAAAAATACAAACGGAAACTACAGTTTTAATTGGCCCAAAGTGCCCCCATTAGGCAAAATGGTGTCCCCCTTGTGCCCCTCTTAAGTTTTACCCTAGTTACGGCGCTGAATCTAGACCTTTGAAACTAAACATTACCAAAATTGCGTTTTTTAAGCTTTTTTTATACAGAAATTTCAATGTGTTTTTCTTCTAATTACACGGAGACAATGTACTTTTTCTACCTTCCACGTCAGATTATAAAGAAATTAAAAAAAAAAAAAATGTAAACGGCATAACAAGAGCATTAAAAGGGGTTTAAGAGAGGTGTACACACGGAAACTAAAATTAAATGCGTCAGAAGTGCCCTCTTTAAAATAAAATGGTACGCTCCTTCTGCCCTGCTAAAACATTTACCGTATTTTATGCATGTACTCTACCTTTATCAAGCTTTTTAGTACACGATGCCTCCACCACACTTCATTTCATCATTGCATTATTTAATTTATGAAGAGTCCCTGTATTTATTGCACACCAAAAGACTACAGTCATAACACACAACGCCGGAATATTAAACACATCACCCGAATTAAATACACCGCCCGAATATTTAACACGTGATCCGAATATCAAACACACCATCCGAATATTAAAAACACCATCCGAATAGTAAACACACCATCCGAATGTTAAACACACCATCCGAATGTTAAACACTCCATCCGAATGCTAAACACACCATCCGAATGTTAAACACACCATCCGAATGTTAAAAACACCATCCGAATGCTAAACACACCATCCGAATATTAAACACACCATTCAACTATTAAACACATCAATACTAAACACACCATCCGAGTATTATACACACCACCCGAGCATTATACACGCCACCCCGATATTCAACACACCACCCCAATATTAAACACGCCACCTGAATTAAACACACCACTCAAATATTAAACACACATATTCTTTTTAACACCGAGTTGTGGGGACTCCCTATTGTTGATCTATTATTCCCTTTTCTATTGAATTATCTTGTGGGGACAGGGTTTGACAAGGAAAAAACGTTGTGGGTACCTTTGTTCTATTGTATAAATGTCCCCACAACGGTGTGTGTGCCTACCCACCATCCGAATATTAAACATACCACTCACTACCCAACAACTTGGGAACATATCCTCACATTTGGTGCCGCCAGATGAGGGCTTATGTTTTGTCAGTGATTTTGCACACGTTCAATCGGGCTTATTTTGATTGCAGCGACTGAAATAAGCAACGGTGGTTTGGGAAAGTTCCAAACGCGGCAGTTGTGGGTTCGAATCCCGTCCGAGTTGTATGCCAGGTTTTTTTTTTATTTTTTATTTGTTTGTTTGTTGTTTTGGGTTTTTTTTTTCATGCAGAACTCGGAAAAGCACTAAGCCAATAGAGCGCTTACCACACATTGGTTTGTGGAAAAACCAACAATTATCATTCTTTATCCCCAATGCAAAATTACTGCATATGTAATAAGATAATGTAAGTTTCTATAAAATTATCAAAACCATTAAAAACAATAATAAAAGTTTCCATAAACCATTGAAGTACTTTAACAATCCTTCAAGATCCACAAAACAACACGTATCGATTTGTTTTACATTTTTTTCGTTTAAAGCCACACATCAACATTGATAAAGTATCTGTAAATGCTTCAATTCTTTGCACAAATCAAGATTTATGGTAAAAAAGAAAAATTCAGCTCATTTCATTGCTTCATTTGCGAGAAAACGGTAAAAAAGCATTCAGCATTTGTATACGCATTCTTAGGTAGAGTTTTTGGTCTCACATGAGAAAACTAATTTTGCGTTGTTTTTTTTTTTTTTTTTTTTTTTTTTTCAAAAACGATAAAACTTCAGGCAGAAATATTTCAAGGAAAGTTTCGTACCATCATTATCTTTACACCATGTAAGGGATAAGTCAATCTGCGAACATTGTGCTTATCTTCCTTACCAATGTTGAGCTTGGGCTTATAAGTGGGTTTTACACTGCCGTCTTGTGGTGCCGAACCAGCACACAGATGTCACAAACCCGAAATCAAAGCAGTGCTTGCTACGTTGCCCTGCTTTCAGATTTTGTAAGGAAGTTTTTTCCAACCATTTTTTGCCTTGTTGCGCGTCGTACGCATTGCCGTACGTATTTATTCGTTTATTTTTAAAATAAGCAACAAAGGCTGTAATTTTTGGTTGAACCAAACGTTGAAACCAACACGATCTTGAAGGGAATGAAAGATGTGTTAAGAAATTTGGAATGGGCACCCACCTGATGGTACAGCGTGTCGTTGTCCAATACTCCCACTCCTTCTGTTCAGATCAGGTTCAACCCCGCCCCAAGCCACACGCCCCGCCACCACCACCAGGAGAAGCACGGTGTGGGCGTGGGTCCAAGAGAGCCCACGGCTCCCACGAAGTGACGAGCGCGGATCACACCTCGGCATCGCCATCATTCACTCCACATGATCCGTAGACTGATTTTTTTTGTTTTTTTGTTTTTACACTTCGTGGACTGATTTGCAATAAGACATGCAATGACATCCCCCTGAAGTCATATGGGACAGCGATGTGTCGAAAACCACTTAAATCCCCTTGCTGTACCTCGCACTCAGCGGTCCCGTGCACGGACAACGCTTGTCGGGTTTTTTTTCCACCTGAAGGGAAGCACGTGTGATGGAAACCGTCTGAATGGTTAAAAACCACGCAAGTGATTTCCCCTAAACACTACTGAAGATTAACTGCACATGCGCAGGGTTACCAGCCAATAATTTCTTTCTCGATGCTTTGCTCGACTTTACAGCAATGTGTACTCATCGTAAATAACTACAGTACGGTTACGAAACAGCGGCGTAGCCAGGATTTTTTTCTCGGGGTGGGTAAGGGGCACGGGGTGCATTGTTTTTCAGTGGAGGCCCAGGCACCATGTTTGTTATTAATTACACGTATCTACATTTTTTTTACGGGGGCACCAGGGAGCACTGGAAAATTTGTTGGGGGGCACGTGGGGGCAAGTCTAATTTGAGCATCCGCAACCCAACGACTCACACCACGTCAAAGCATACTAAGGCAGTATTCTCTTATCATATAATAACCATATAAAGATAAATCCTCGTTGCACCACTGGTCAGTAATGACCATCGACCGCCATCTTTATTTCCAAATTGTAAAGCTTGACCGGTGGGAGCTGTATGCAACGGAAGGATGACTGTAAAGTAGCCCCACCATGAGATAGAAAATGGGGATGTCAGTTACCCTGGAAACATTTGATTTGATGATGATATTAATGGTCATTTTGGAGCTTCCGTACAATGTTACTATTGAGCAAACATTGAAATATATCTTCCCATGATGTGTTGTTTCAGCTACTGTGCTTCCCAAGATACGCTTTCCCAATATCATATCTTGCGCGGTTAAACACGGACATGGCATGTATAGCCTCCGCAATTTAATGATGGCAAGACGTAAAATCCCCTCTGAATATCCGCTCCTGAACAGGCAAGTCAAGATTGAGAAAAGCAGATTGCCACGGGGGACGAATTTGCAAATTGATGAGCAAGTCCTCCTCTCTACCGACTTCTCCCATTTATGGTGGGTCTGACAAAATCGAATCAACTGAGCAACCAGACGAATTGGAGAGAATGCACAGTAAAAACAGATGGAACTTCTCTGTTTTGACTACTGATGGCTGATAAAGGAGGAGCCTTCATTTTGCAAATCAAAACTGATCAAGCTGCATTATCTAATAAATAAAAATAGTTTTAAATTAAATTGGGCCGGGAGCACCAACGATTTGCATTGCAATTTGGTTAAAAACAACTTGCAATTTGCTTAATAGTTTCGAATTATTATCCGCGCTTGGTTTGGATTGGTTAAAAGGAGATAATATTAATTTATCATTGGTTTATGGAAGAGCAAATTCACCCCCTTTTTCTCTGTTTTCAATCAAATTGTTACGCTATACTACGTTACGTATCAGTGAGAGCAAACGGTTGACGGATCGTCAGGAATTTGGTTTTACGCACCATTATGTCCGATCACATTTTTGAATCATTATGGACTATCCATTGTTATTGACGAACGGCTATAATCAGACCCATTGTGCCCCACGGACTTAATGGGTCGGATGTAAAGTAAATTACTGTTGCCCGGAGGTATGCAATCCCGCACTTCAAAAAACTATAAAACGAAATCAGACGAAATTCCAACAGCAAACAACAAGACAGAAAATAAAGGCCCCTATATTAAACACACGAGCAAAACATCTATAACACAGTCATTCCATCCAGAAGACTGTATATAAACCAAACTACCGTCAAGATATTCAACGTTGATTTTGAGAGTCTTTCGGAGGCTTCTTTTCTCTCGACTCTGACATTATTCCAAACTTCATCTAAGACTCTTGTTGGTCGGATAAGTTGGCGTAAAGCTGTTGCAAATTGAACTAGACATTGGGAAACTTTAGACAAAGCAAAATGTCTCTCTCTCTCTTATGATAGATTTTAGGGTTACTTGGATAACCAAAAAAAAAATCAATTCTCTTAGGTTCGAAGGTCGAGTCTTTTTGAGGATAAAAGCTAATAGGCTGTCCGTGCGTACCGGTCACATTTCATCTACACCAACAATACGTGCCCAGTGCTCATTCTAATCTAATACCTATTAATTCAAATGCCCGAGATTTTCTACTTCCTTTCCAATATTTTGAATTGGGAATTCTATCACATGAAACCTTGAGGGACCTTAATCAAGCTGTACGTACAAGGCGAAGGAAAGTTATGAAGTTATACCAGTGTCGTGTTCAATATTCGTTAATAGAAAGGTCATCTTTGTTTTGTCTGTCAAGGGGCGGTTTATCTTTAGAAACAGGTTGCATTAAACACAAATGGATTGATATATTTTTAGCGGCAGTCAGCGCTGCTTTTATTGTGCTCTATAGTCAAAACCGACTCTGCCTTGAAGAGAACAAAAGTAGGCTATAGTATGTCAGTAGCTTGATTGTATCGAGGCCAAATGTAACTGTAATCGCTAATTACCTTCACTCACTCAATGTCGTGTGAAGATCATTGTGTAGTCGATTCGAGTGCATGAGTTCAGCAATGTAGAGGGGGCGCATGTCATCAGTTTTTACATGATAATTTGTAAGGAAATAAACACAACACTTCTTTTAGTACGAGAATGCCTTTTTGAAATGGTACGCAGTTCCTGCTTTCAAAGGTCAAAGAAATAACCGACGAACTTCATTTTTCAGGAACAATTTATAAACATATTATATATGTTTACATAAAAGATATTATTTTCTCGCGTGAACAGCATCTGAACGGTGTGCTCCATTTATTGAACGCGTTAACCAAAGCTAACCCCATTTTTCTTCGTCCATAAAGGGAAATTTCAGGTTTTCCCGACACAATTTCTTTTCAGAAAGTACTGTGAATGTCTTTACTTGACCGGCTTTAACACACTGGTAACCTCGTATTATAACAGCGGCAGATTGTCTGAAGCTTCTGTGGGTGCAATCCAATACGAAATGTGGCGATCGAATGAGTGTGGACACGGAGGGAGACAAAACTTCCAAAAAAACAAACTTTATTTACAAATTTATTTGTACTTTTTTGTTTACCCATACACCGATGTGTGTTAAGCACTGTATACTCAAGTACTTTCCCGAATCCTGTGAAAAAAAAACACATGCGTTTTCCTCGGGTGGGATTCGAACCTACAACCCCCGCCCTTCTAGAGCAGACTACCGCAACTGCCCGGTAGCTAGAGGCAGTTCGAATCCTATTAGCAGTGTGTACCGCAACCATTACAATAGATGTTGTTATCTTTTTTTCTTTTTCTTTTTTTTTTTTTGGGGGGGGGGCGGGGGCAATATCAAAAAACGAGAAGGGAAAACATTCCTTTAAAAACACTAGTCTTGTAGACGATGTCAGAAAAGTTGACCGAATAATTTCTTGGGCAATACTTCTTCTGACGTCATGCTCATGGCAACAGTAAGTGAGCTGTATGTGACTTCTGGAGCAAAGAATTATGGCAACATCTCAAGCATAATCACTCAAGATCTCCCGGTGAAGTGTTTGGATACGGAACAGCCATCTTTTTTTCTTTTCCAGATAGTTGTCTTTAAAGGCGAGGGATGCCCATGGTATTTGGAACCGGCCGTTAGTTTCAATCTTTCATAAATTGTAGATATATACCATAAAAACTAACCTGTGAAATGTTTTGTTTCAAAAGATGGTAATGCTTTTGAGATATCGATGACATTCTGAAGCGGTTATTTCCACGCAGAAGGACCCGGAAAAAAATGCTGAAACTGCATGTTTTTCTTTAAAGTGAGAAACGATTCATGCATGAATCGTTTCTCAGATTCAATTTAGGGGGCAAAAAATATCTCTTTCTATAAAATTAGGTCTACTTCAATTGGGAATCGTTTGTCACAGTGTTTTATACTACCAAACAGCTCTCAAGTGCTTCTTAAGTAAGCTTTTATGAACTGGTTTATGGATTAATGTGGAGTATTTACCAAGAGGCAAAGGTGTCCTGTCGGTATTAGAGTGATGACGTTTTGGGAGCCGGAAGTGCAATGTAAAAGAATGGACATTCGTTACACTGCACTTCTGGCTCCAAAACATCATCAATAACAAACAGGATACCCTGCCTTTAAGATAAATAGAGATTCCTTATCTCTCATCCTCATGGTACCATCGAATGCTTTGATAAATAGGACTCCGTTGAATTCGTCCTCAGATGAACTGTTTACATCAAACACAAAGAGCAAAATCCCACAGATTATCCTGCACAATGTGCTTAAACACAATAATGTAGCGTGTCGTGGCGGAGCGGTTGAGTGGATCGGGCTCAAGTTCTGGTGGCTAAGTCATCAGGATATGGGTTCGAATCCCGGTCACGACACTTATGTCCTTGAGCAAGACACTTATTTGCTTCAAATAGGGGAAGAGGCAGTTGTGCTTGTCTTGCAATGGGTTCATTTACCCCTCCCTGTTCTTAGCTGTGCTGTGAAGAGACTTGCGTTTATATCTCGCTATGTCTTGTTTCTGCGCATTCGGGCAGGTTTCTATCTCTTCAGAAAAAGTAGCCCACACCTCGAGTGCCCTTTGGGCCTTGTGATGGGCGAGATGCATGAAACCAAATAAATAAATAAAAAATAACACAAAAGCAGCATGAAATATTACGTTCCGAAACGGATTTCATTTGCATCTGTCTTTTCAAGAGCCCATCACCTCAAGAGTTTATGTCAGGTGATAAAAAAAAAATGTAAAATAAAATCAAAATCTAAGAGTCTTTATGTTCTAGACTTGCGAGGTAGTAACCATGTTCATAATGTTGGCCTACGTCACCAGTTTGTGCTGATAATAATAAAATCGGATACGGCTATATACGCATAAAGGGCATTCGCAGTAAAGGAGTCGACTGAAACATAAAATTAGAGTTTTCATGAGCAAGAATTCCGTCTCCTTTTATGACAAAAGGACAATATTAAGTAGCGTAGCCAGGGGCGAGGCAAGTTGCACGTGGGGGCGGGGGGCTCATACTCGATCAAGGTTTTTAGTTTTAGGTATTTTAAGAGAAAGATATCCACTTTGAACTGTAAGTGCCCCTCGGGATTGTGGATCGAGGTCTACCGTTGTCACTATTTTCTCTCAATAATGCTAAGATCTTCTAAGATAATCATATGAGGTGATGTTGCGCCATCCTCTAAACCTTGCCCCCGGGCGCCACGAACATTATCCACCGACTAGATTAATTTTTGTCGAAGGAAAGCTGAAAGTTCGATGATTTTAAAGTTCATATCAGTAAAATCCTTCAAAGAAGGACTGAAATGCCGTCAAAGTCTAGAAAATAGCATTTTGTAAACCGCCCAGACCGAAACAATCATAAGCACGCATTACCAACATGGACTAAAATCATTAAGACATACTTATTAACCGTCCATTGTTTTCAATCAAACGGGACCTACAATTAATTTGACTAAACTGTTCACAGTTTGGCTGTACGGTTGGAAAACTGCAAGATGGATATTAGTTGTAATTTTTACCCGTACACCGATGTGTTTTAAGCACTGTATACTCTGCATACTCAGTACTTTCCCGAGTCCTCTAGCTACCGCGTGCAGTCTCGGTAGTCTAGTTGGTGAGACATCTGCTCTAGAAGGTCGGGGTCGTGGGTTCGAATCCCACCCAAAGAAAACGCCTGTGATTTTTTTTTTCAACGGGACTCGGGAAAGTACCGAGTATGTAGTGCTTAACTCACATCGGTTTACGGGTAAAAAATTACAAATAATATTCTTTATCCCCAATGCAAAACAATTAACATCTAATACAATGCAGGATGTATATTAATATGTGTTTCCCCTTTCTTAAAACAATAGCGTTCTCCCTTTAACTGGACGAGGGCCGTTCAAGCTTCTAGCGGTTGATTGAAACGGAAGAGGCGTCGTTTGTTATGAAGCTGTCAGGTTGCTTCATCAATCCACACCCGCTACTCAAACCGCCCTGTCGTCGTCCTGCTTTTCGCTTTCTGTTTACTTTCAGACATTAACACGTCGTCTAAAAGAAACCGAAGGTATACACAATCATATATTTGGTTCAATAAACATTTTTGAAAGGATGATGTGCTTCACCAAAAAAAACTATAGTTAACTGAGATAATAAACAATGAAGATTCATCTGATTGATCTCGGTGAAGCTATGACATCATTGGCTTTTGAAAGTACAACAAAACCCTCTATAGTTTCGGTATGAACATAGCAGTTGCATAGCCACGGGGGCAGGGGAGGCTTTGGGAAATGTGCCCCGGCCAGTACACCCCGATGCCCCCACCCCAACGAAAAAAAAGGGGAAGCAAAACAACTTTAAATCCAAATACATGTAGCGTATTAAAAAAACAAATGGCCCCTGGACCAACCCCCCCCCCCCCCACCCCCCACCATCACTGAAAAGAAATGCCCCAAATTCATAGATGATTCCGGCTTTAGTAAAAACAAAATAGAAATGTCCGTCAAGTTGTTCACGTACTTATAGACGCCCGCTTGTCACCATTACCCGACGACTATTTCCGTGGCACAAAACGATCATGGACCCGTACATGCAACTCGTGCGCCGGTCAATCGAAACACGCAGCATACACAGTTTGTTAAAACAGTGCCTTGTTTTCAAATGCCCCCTTTTTCGACTTTAACAGTATAGCACTTCAGACTGAAATACTCCTCAGTGAAGCTTGATTGAAACCAATCAATCTCTTCTATGATAAGCAATCTTGTACTTTGTCTTGAAATCGAAAGCGGCCGCGTCCTTTTCATCCACCAATTAAAATAAGAGGAATTACACTCACCGTCAACCAATTTTCCGCCTGCCTTTTTCTGTTCCGTGTATTTAAAGCAGTTGTATCATTGTTGCAGACGTGGGCCGACATCTTCCAATTAGTCTGTTATTCATGAAAGACTGAACAATGGACTAAATTAAGCACTGGGACTAGACTAACACAATAGTCATGTATAGCACATGTAATGCAAAGATCTACATACATTAAATCGAAGTCATAATGTTGTGCCTTTTCTGGTTTGTTTCGATTGACCATTGACAGCCCCGGCTCAACATTGGTTTAAAAAAAAACATAAATGTTCACCGATTTACATATACCTTACATGGTATAAAGATAATATAATGGTGAGAAAACTTTCCATGAAATGTTTCTGCCTGAAGTGTTATCGTTTTTGAACAATAAATGAAATAAGATCCGAAATTAGTTTTCATCTCAGTGAGACGACAACTATAGGAATGCGTGTACAAAAATGCTGAATGCATTTTTAACGTTTCCTCGCAAATGAAATAACGAAATGAGCTGACATTTTCACAGGTTGGTTTTATTACAAATATCTTGGCTTGTGCAAAGAATGGAAGCATTTACAGTCAGTTTACCAATGCTGAGCAGGGGCTTTAACTCGTGGCATCGCCTATTTTACAAAGCTGTCACATAGCCTGGAATTCATGCGGATAAAATAAACAGTTCAATGGAGGAAAGCATTAACATTTTTTATAAAAATTGCAGTGTACGATATGTTTTTGATCAAATTCTAAAAAAGAAGAAATAGGGCACATTAATACAATTTAAGCTTTAGCGGTTTTTTCCCCTTGCATCCATTGAAATACAAATGTTAACAATATTAATTCCTATTTCCTTTTCGGTACTGTTTTTGAAGCAGATCACTTTTTACATACGTTCATCTTCTATTTCATTATAAAATACAGAAATTTTGTTTCCATAGGCGCATTTACAAAAATAATAAAGAAATACATGGACACAAAAAGGAAAATTGAAATTGACCTCAGAAGCACTAGGATTAGAACTCTTATTTAATGATCACATGCAATGCATAGATCTACATGTATTAAATCCAAAGTCACGTTGTTTGTTAGTCGGGTTCCCTGAGCAAAGATTCCCTGACGACTCTTGTTAAAAATCTTAGGTCAGGCATCATCCAAAGATTAACACAGATTATGACGCAACATAAGTATTCATTATTTGTCACCAACGGCGTACAATGTCATAGGATGAAAGCGGAGCGCTGATGACCGTCGGGCGTTTGCTTAAAAAAACCTGGGATAATCAGTTTGTAAAATGTTGTAACAACATATATTCAAATATAGTGTTGAATTTGTTGGGGGAAGAAAAGAAAAACGATAATGAGATGTGTCTGCAAATTTGTATCTCAACAAAAGAAATGTCCGGCCATCAACAGCACTGTTCGAATGTTGACGACAACGAGTTCGGAGCATTTCGGATATTTTCGGAAAAGGAGGAATCTTTGAGTCCCGTGACATTTGGGTGATACCGGACCCTAAAATCGACAGAGAATTGTCGGATATTTTTGGGTCTGGGAACCAGACTAGTCGTTTGTGCCTGTTCTGGTTTTGTTTTAGATAGACCATTATAACTCATCAGATCACATGTTTTACGAAGCAGTCAGCGCCTGGACTTCCTCCATGGGCTGTTCAACGGAAGAAGAGATTGCAATTACAACTTCTGAAAAGAAGAAATGGGGGCACATCAGAAGAAAAAAGTCACTGTTAAACTGGTACTATACAGATCATGAATTTATGTTTATTGATACAAATAATTAATAAATTACTTCCTACATCAACAGTGTAGTCTCTTCATTGTCTGCCAGCAGGAATACCCAGTGTCATTCATTACCCAAGTGCGTGGATTGCTACCGACAATTGGGGGGGGGGGGGGGGGGGCGTGCAAGCCTTGGAAGATAGGAAATAGCTTGGCCAACAGAGCAATGTTTAATAAACACAAAATCATTTCACCCATTACCATTCGAACGTTATCAGTTCTTTGAAGAAAAAATGTATGAAAAACCCGAAACCACTCACGTTTACTTTCCCCGAAATGCTGTATATTGTTGCTTCCATTTACCATCCTCTTTTTTTTTTTTGGGGGGGGGGTCAAAAAGTGGGGGGGGCAATTGATGTGCTATCCTCCCACTCTAAAAATTGGGGGAACATGTCCCCACGTTCCCCCACCAATCGACACCCTTGTCATTACCCAAGGGCTCTCCTTCAACAGAGTCACATGGTCTGTAGTCGGTGTGACATGTGACATGATATGCCATTTTGTCTTCTTTACAAAGGAGCCACTTAGCTTGGAAATTCTACAGTCATTCACAATGCACAAAGCTCTATGGAAGGTAAACACATTATCTGACATTTTATGGAGATTGCAGTTTTCGATTTCTATACACGGTTAACATGAAGAAAATGAGCACATTTCCGAACCTGCTCACAGCTGGTAATTTTACAATTTCCTATACATTAAAACAAGTAAAACATGTATTAAGTGACCAGTGTGACTGACTGCCATGAAATGCCCCGTGGAGGTGCGCAATGTCACTGTTTTTTTAATTAACAAATGCAACATGGTCTGTGCCGTCGAATGTATCTCGTGTCCTGTTCTATTTTCCCCAAATCCATGCTCATCGGCGTTTAAAAATTTCCCCGTACGTCTTATCTGCACTTTGCCCCCAATCACTGTTCTGTTTGCTGATTCATGACAGCAGTTGAAATGAAAATGTAAATCAGAATGTGATGGGTACCATGCCAGAGGCTGAACCACTTTCTAGCAAACCAGCAGAGGACTGATTTTTTTGTTTTGTTTTTTGTTTTGGTGTTTTAGTCCCGGCTTGGGTTTGATAAAGAATTGCAGTCTGTGAAGCAAATGGCAGACGCACGCTCAATGTGCTTCAATTAATTTGTATAATCAATTATTTATATGTCTTAAAATATTTACCGGGGAAATAGTCCTCGAGATTAATTATGTGTATTTATTTATTACACACACAAAAATAATAATCATGATAATAACAAAACAAAAATATTAATAATACAACAGTGGTGTAAAAACTTGTGACGTAGTCCTCGACACACAACACATTTTTTTTCTAATATCGAGTGTTTGTAAAACCTCAATAAATGGTTGGACAGGTTTGAAAAGTTCACATGATATAATTTGATTCAGTTTAGTGAGTTCCATTGGAGTGACTCAAAGCAACAATACATCAAATATTTGTAACGTTCCTTTTTACTCTTACTAATATTTTCATTAGTATTATTATTACTATATCTTTCTGGTAATGAAACCAAGGGAACCTCAAAAGTGATTTCCAATGTGGCCCGAAGGCCTGAAGATACCTGTGTAGAGAAGATGTTGAAGACATGCACTGGCGTAAACTTGTTGTGAAAAGTTGGGGTGGTAATGGGGAAAAAGGGAACAATGCTGAGATCACGAGCAAAAAGGAGCATGGGGAAGGTTACAATCATGTAAGTCCAGCAGATGCAGCTGCGTAGCGACGGCACTTTCTGGGGGAAGGGGTGGAAGCGTAAATTTGCCGACTGACATAACCAAATGAAAGTAAAAGCGCAATGATATTGGACTCAACTGCACAAGGGGTTCAGGGGCATAACTCCCGAACGCTCACGAAGTTTTTCAGGGGTTCGAAGGTTCAAAAGGCCCTCAAATGCCGAGCATTAGAGATCTTTTATTCGAAAGCTTTGAAACCGTTTTGCCCCTTTTTTGCGAATCCCCTGAGTATATAGACACAAATTCTAGTGGGGATCCAAGGGGCTTCGCCCCTAGACGCTCTCACGGTTTTAAGTGTTTTCAGGGCTAATGAGGACCGTCAAGTTGCCGAAAATAGACTTAATTTTGTTTAATTTTGTTTAATTATTAGTTCAAATAATTACAGAATAAAGATTTTTATAAATGGTTTATTCATTTAGTAAGCTATCAGGTGCTTTTTCAGTGAAAACCACATTTTTTCTCTTCTTTTAAGGACCAACAATCTGGGGGATGAGCCTATGGACACCCCCCCCCCCCCCCCAAAAAAAAAAAAAAAAAAAAAAAAAGTGGGGGATACATCCCCCACCATCCCCCTGGTATTTACGCCCATGAAGACATGTCAGTTTTAGATGTGGGAGGAAAACCTCAAAAAAAATTAATAGGAAATCAGGTAGGGACTGAAAACCCAATCCACATGCAAGGCTCCAGTCCGGGATTCGAACTGGGGTCCACAGAGGTGAAAGGCAGGGAAAGAAAACCACTGAGCCAACCTGAATGGCAAATAAAACCAAATAATAATACAAATAAATATATAAATGGAAATGTTGAATAGAGGAAATAAACAATCTAACTGTGGGAAACTCAAAACTGCAAACAACAAGTTTGGAAACTGCAGTCAAGGGTGATCAAACCATATGAATGATCAGAGAAAAAAACAGTATTGACATTTTATAACCGACCAGGTCGTATGGAATTAATCATCAAGCATCGAACAAAATATAACTCACGACGTAATGCCCCCCCCCCCCCCTTACCAAGTCCCCTGGGTATCGATTAGTAATATTTTAAGTCGAATACACGTCGTCGAACCCACGGCTCACCAGATACTATAATCTCCACTTTGAGACTACCTTGATTTTCCAATCAAAAGAAAATGAATAATTCTTAGATAATTGAGACCTTCTAAATAGCGATGCGTTCAACTGACTTTATCGGGTACACGTAGGCCTTTCTGTGCGTTGCAGTGCCTAGTTGCTGATTGCAATTTATGATCACAAAATTGAAAACCAAACCGGCGTCCAGGAGCGATTCATGCATGTACCAGGTGACACGGAGCTCATTGTGAAGAGCCATTAGCTATAATTGAAATGTTGAAGACCATTACTAATAGGACAGACTAAGCAACGCTTGAAACGACACGATCAGTTCGGCTGGATGGATCTTTCAATTGTGAGGAAGCTTATCATGAGAGTCTACAGAGACGGGGAGGTTGGAAAGTGGTACTCCTGAGAACTAGTTTGGCATTCGATTGGACCAGGTTGTATCAGCCTGTCGAAGTCAAACTAATTTTGCGACGGACATTGTGAAATATCTGAGCGACGGATTATGGGTGAAATATCCTGAGCTCCTTGAGAGCCAGCCCACTTATCGAGATGATGAATCATCTCATCGGTGGGTCGGGTACGATGGCAGTCATAGAGCAACGTCCGTATAGACTAATCCAAGCAGCACGTTCATGGGTGTTAACACCACTACTGCAGCTATGGCCGCCCCACGCGCACGTCAACGCACACGCACTGTGAATCCTCCATGCTGATTGGTACATGCGCGGCTGACGTGCTATTGTCGTGTCGCGCACGCGTGCGTGCGGTGGCCATAGATGCGGTGGTGTAAAATACCAAAAATGAGCACTGCTCGGGATTAGCGTATAACCATCTCAAATAATGTGAACAATGACTTGGCGCAGCTGTGGACGCATGATCAGGCAGGGTTTGACAACCAGGCCCTAAGATCAAGAAAAACAGGTTTCAAAAGCTCCTTCTTGCCCAGTGCCATCCACAGTTTTAACACTCGTTTTATCAGATAACTTTTGTATGTGTACAACCTATAGCGGCCCTTTTTCCCTTTTTTCTGTTTTAATTTTCCTTGTTATTTATGTGCATTTTATTGTGTGCTTTGCGATGCAATTTTTTTTTATTGTTTGTTGATGTTATTTTTTACTGCTCTACTATAAATGGAAAACAAATGTTCATGTCTTTTCACATGACAAATGAATAAATTGAAATGAATGAAATTGAATAGAATGGGAGACATTGGAAAGCTATTTGGCAGCAGACTTAAATTACCATTGTTTGCGTAGTTCTGAACTTGCGCAAATTTCCGAGAACAATGGATTTACCTGGGGTGCACTCCAGAGCCGTATATTGGGAGAGTTGCGACATAGAGGGACCAGTTTTTTTGGTCACGTGGTTGCTGGACGCCATTTTCGGTCCAAAAAACAGATGCGGAAACTCGGCGGTACATTTGAGTGTACAAATACAATACAGTTTGTAATTTGTAACATCTGACGATCGCAACCAGTGGCCAAAGACTCAGAGAGAGGGGAGAGCAGGGTCCAGCAAAATGACAGGGTGTAGTGCTTGGGGTTGCACTAATAGGTCAGGAACTGGCCTGAGATTTTATCGGTTCCCAAGAGATAAAGTGAGGAGAAAAGCTTGGGAAGTGAAGGTGAAGCGGCGCGACTGGCATCCTAACTCAAATTCATGCCTTTGTGAGGTAAGCTATAGAAAAACAATCCTTCAGCGAAGTTACTCGGTTGATCGTGTCGAATTTATATCAGACTATGCCGACCTACCTCCAAAATACTACTTGCCTACTTTGTACTATTAGTATCCGGGTGTTTTTTATGATTGTTGGAATACAATAAAGCATGCAATTTGAATAGTTGCGATGATCGTAACCCTCAGTCCTCCCGACGGTCGGAGACGAGACCGGACCGTCGGACGGAGGATCATGACACATGACATAGAATGGAGGGTTACGATCATCGCAACTAGCAATTTGAAATACTAAAGAAAGTATCATCGATAATTGCAATGTCAATGTACATGTAGTTATTTGTTACTTGTAGTACCATAGAGCAAGTTGTAGTACAATAGAGAGTACAAGTAACAAGGGTTTTTGATGGGCAAACTGTTTTGACCTTTTCAAAAAAAAATAAATGTACCCTTTCTATTGGATACATGTAAAATGTTGGAGAAAAAAATATTAAAAAGAAATTAAGAATGAATTTTAACACATGGTCTGTCCCATCGCCAGTCATATGTAGCCTTAGTCTGTTCTTATGTCTAAGTTATGTGACTAAGACTGAGTACAGCTACCGGGTATACATATTAATCCAGCTAGAATTAAACCTGGTCCATTTGATCCGTTCTTTTTCTATATATTCATTGTATACAAAAAATATTGGTCTTTATCAGTGTTAACATTATTGCACTTGGGGGGGGGCTACTTTATTAAAAAAAAAGAGTTGAATTGTTGACAACCTAAAAAGATACAAAGGCAACTGAGATTAAATGGAAGTATTCTGATTTTTACATGCATTGTTAATTGTAGCCATCACCATCCTGTCTCAGGGTAAACTTGGACTACCTTTTGATTACTTAGAAAAGTTTAAAAAACCTATTATTGAACCATATTTTTACTCCATAAAATTAACTAGGTGGTTGCATTTTTATGTACCGTTTACTTTTTAGGAACACTTTGACAAGAAACAATTTGAATCTCAGCGAACTGACAGAAAGTTAAGTTGAGTGCTGTCCCAACCATATTTCTTCACCGTAAAGTTTGCAAACCGAGGAAGTCACCCAAAAATAGATGTCAGAAGCCCACCATGTCATGCAAGAGGAAAGTTGGAGTATCACCATTAGCTGAGCATACATACTCTGCAGCAGCACAATGCTCATCCACTGAAAATTGTAAATATAAAGAAGTAATTAGCGAAAACAAAGTGTTCATATAAACGTATGTTTTCAAATTGATTTGTAACTCACTGTTTTGTAACTAATACAAAGCACTTCAGATTGACACACGGTTCTCTTGGTATTGTAGCAATTTTGTTGTACTACTACCATGAGAGCAGATGTGAGTGGTTTGATTCCTCTGGTGCTTAGTTCAGGATTTGTGAGTTTACAATGACATCATAATTATCTGTTTATATTTCTCATTCATCAATTAGGGCATGATGTACTTTTACCAAAAGGCTTGTGACTCGTAGTTAAACACTACATTTGCAAGGGGATAAACTGCTGTATGATGTACACCTCATGTATGTAATCAGGGCTTGAGTTTGGTGGGAAAATCCACAAAACATTTACTGAACCAGAATTTTATTTACAAGACCACAATCTTCAAAACAGTTTAATATGTAAACTGACTACTTTTGAACAAGCACTCTTAGAAAATTTATCTCATTTGTCTTTTGGATATAAGTACCATTGGATGCCTGATAGAATTGAAATTATTTATCGGCTTCAAAGTCAACATTTGAACATCATTTGTCCTATGTTTTTTAAGATACACAGTGAGGTATTAATATTCTATTGAAAAACAAGACTGCTGGTCTAGACACTGAATTTACTGACCTCAGGCCTGAAGCCAGTGCACCAGACATTTTCATTGGGGGAGGCAAAGGGGGGGGGGTCAAAGACATTATTCCTAATTTTATTCTATCCATTTAAAAAAAAAATAATAATTATTTTACTTTTTTATTTTTTGTTTTGTTATCACACTAGCGTGAGTGGAATACGGGAAAATATAGCGCTTCTGCGTCCTATATCCCAGTCAACTTCATACTGCCTGTTGAAAACATACAATACAAATGGCACACGCAAAGTTTAAGAGTTTAGAGCGTTATTTGATGAAGAGCAGTATACGGAGCATGTCGCATAATACTCTAAATATGCAGGGTGCAATATAGACTACTGCTACTGGGAGTATAGTATGGTTTATTATCACACTCCCATTGAGCAATCTGATTGGAGGATTAGCGCGTACTGGAAGAAAATGGTTTATATCACACTCCTATTCTACAGATCTGATTGGAGGATTAGCGTGTACTTGAATTATTATTATTATTATTATTATTATTATTATTTTTATTTTATTTTTTTGGGTGGGGAGGGCCGCCTATTAAATATGTACCATTCATTTTTGCATTTTTTCGATCTCATTTGGGGGGCAGGGGCACAGTGTAAATTTTGAGCCCTGGTATTGTACATATTTACTGCTTTTACTTGTGACTTATTACAAAAAGCCTCTTGACATGCGGGTTGGGGCTGGGAGGGGAAGGTCCGAAGGAACTTATTTCTTACACAGCTATGTCCACTTGCTGCTCTGGTGATGCTTTTTCCCCTTTGCACTTGCAGGGAAACAAATAGAATCTAAATACAAGTCATTGGTTAGTCCTATCATAGAGAAAGGACCCCGTTGAGGTGAAGGCAGAACACTCATGAAGCAACCCACTTCCTTGTCATGCTTGTAATTGTATTGTAAATTGTAATGTCTTTTTCAATAAAAACATTGTCTTGCCTTGCATAATTAATGTAACTAAATTTGTCTTTCTATTTTGCCCCTGTACAAATGATGAACATGAACAATGCGTCAGCTATTCAATTGGTAAAATGTGTGCACAAAAGAAATGTTGAATTGATGTTAACGTTTCTGTCTAAACAATAAACATGATCCATCGGAGGAGCAAGAACGAACAACTTACACCATCTACAGTATAGTAGGCATAACGATTAACGTTAGTGCTGTCTCAGTGTCGAACTTTTCATGTGCATGTACGAACGTGAATCACGGGACTTTTTTCCCGGCTGATCTGCTCAAGACTAAGTTAAAGTAGTATTTCTTTAAACTAAAAGTAAAACAAAATGTATGGATTTTCTAAATCTAAACTACAAACTAATCTGTGCCACACACTGGTTCGTATCGGACGGTCTTTTTCATGCTCAAAACTCACGATAGTCTCAATAGTCTGGTACTACTGTGTGAGCACATGTTTCGCGCGCGTTTCGCGTTGGACCGAAAATGGCTTCTAATCGCAAGTTGTCGCAACTCTCCCAATATACGGCTCTGGTGCACTCCTCTCACGCGATCATTTTCGCTACAATCTATGAAATGTGCGTCACTCTGAAATGTCTGGACTGGAACGCATTGGGTTCCAAATCTATGCGCACGTTCGATTCAATCTGCCGGACCATTCATTTTGCTATAATGATTATCCCGTGTGTTGTGGACAATGCTCTGTCGTCTGCTCCTCAAAATAAAATAATTAAGTAAGTATTTTCCTTTCTACAATACATTCAACACATTTGTAAACAAGTACAATTCAACATAACGAATCAAAGCACTTTACGACAAAACATTCTGATTGAGGTAAGGTTTTGGTCAGATTAGTCTGATTTTCATGTACTTTTCACTGCTATTTTCCATTTTTGTAACTTGGCGAACATACGCTAACACCTCCTCTTCATCGTTTGCCAAATTTCGCGAACGTTGTGCAAACGCATTTTGTGCCCAACGCCAGTTTGAAAACGTGAGCGTAAGTTGGCAAACGTTTGCGTTGTTCGCCTGAGTGGCGCGCACCCCTGGTAAGTCTGCTGCCATCTACTGTCCTCAGAATTCTCCCGTTGCTGCGTCTCATCAGCATAGTTCTGAACATGCGCAAATTTCTGAGAACAATAAAGAGGTTTCACGTGACGTCACCCGATGCCTTTTTCTAATGCCGCGTGCACAAACAGGCGCTGGAAATCATTCAGCAGACGACGCGCCAGCCAATGAGTTTGTAAATGGCATTACCCGACGAACTTTACGAACTTTTTCCGGGGTCATGCAACCTCTCTATAGATTTACCTGGTAAGTCTGCTGCCACCTAGCGTCCTAAAAAGTATTCCATTGATGCGCCTCATCAGCAGCGGTAATAGTATCGATCAACACATGGTGCTAATGCTGACCTGGCTTACACTGATCTGAATTGATGGGGGGGGGGGGGGGGGGCGGATGGTAAACATCTATTTGATATACCCAGTGCTAGTTCGAATGTAATGTGAACAGTATAGACTTTTCTTTTGCAACGTCACAGCCCGAGTTTTTGCCACCCAAGATGGAGAAACTACGGGGAGCCAAAGCAAAAACAGATAACCGAAGTTTGTAAAAATGTTTTTAAAAAATGTTACAATTTTTTTTTTTTTTTTTTTAACAAACCAATTATGCGACGTGTTTTCTTCAAACAGAAAGTTTGCTAAAATGTTGAATTAGTCACAGCGTCTGTCAACAAGGCTTGAACGTTTCGCTACATTCGGCCGTCCATACCAACCAGCGCGGTTTGTTTATCAACAATAGAACGGTCGTATACACATTTCTATTGTCTTGTTATCAATGTACACCTTAACCTTTGATTTCAGTTTTGAGTGCCTCCACATCCATTAAAAAAATATGTTGAAGTATGACCATCGTTTTCTCGAGTCCTGTGGGAAAAAAAGCAGAATCAAAACAAAACGCAGACTCTTTGATTAGACTCGCTGAACCCACAGAGGCCGAACCTACGCAAGACCTTCATCTCGCGAACCCCCATTCATCCCATATCGGCTTATCAAGACACAGAGGGCTTTCATTTTTGTATTCTTTAATACTAAAAAACAGAGGAAGAGAGCAAAAATCCTGCTTGGACTACGCATAATTAACTAAAAGATCGATAGGGCCGACCCCTTCCCATCCTCCATGCAAAAATCCATGCACCGAGACATGTGACCCACAACTTTTTCTTTGCTTTTACGGATTGTTGAAAAATTGGTACAACATTGTGCCCTTGGGGTTGTTGACTTTCAACCTGGAGCATTTAAAAATGGCCCTATTTTGCTTAAAAGTGTTGGGTCATTTTTTATAAGATGGAGTCTGGCCAACATACTCGTTCAGCAGGGGTGTTTTTTTTTGGGATGAGCCTACCAAACATTCTCAACGGCTAACCTACGAAAAATTGAAAAGAAAAATGAAGAAAATATATTTCATTTGTTTTCAAGAGGCTGAGAGACTTTAAAATAGTGTTTGAGTATTTTTTGAATATTTAGCGTTTATCTTTGGTTGCTATATCATATGGGAGGCTATGTGGTGCACCCCCATCCACGGATTTCCGAACCCCTTCTTACATGTACTTACGTCCACTGACTGCCTAACGTCAACTGAGGGCGCCATTCTACATTTAACTTCCGCAGTGCCGTGTTGACATCAAACCGATCATTCTGAATGCCCCACCAAGTAAGTCGTGATTTTCACATTTTTCTCGCTGTCGATCACTCTTAGCATTCATTTTGGCAGATTCTCATATTACCAAAGCATAGATGGATTGTTGTGATGATTTGAAAATATGATGGATTTTGTGAGAAAACTCCGTGTGGAACTCCCGTTGGAGACCGTGGGTGGAACATTTCAATAAATTGCATTGCCGATGCCATCCAGTAGTGTTGAGTGCACGTCCGGGGCGGGCGTTTTGCACGGTGTAAAGTACTGTGCATTATGTATGGACATTCCTAGCATACCGGACAGAGTGCTCATGCAATCTGGATTGTCGTTCAGGAACATACCGTATGTTGTTTTGACAATGCATGTAAAACTACCTCCATACGGAAGCTTGGTATTTCCTTTCTATGTTATTCGGGATATTCTTTGAACTTAATTCATCCTGTGACTTGTGAGTGTGACAGTGTAACTGTGTACTGTAACTCAGTTAGGTTTGACCTGGTTGTGCATATTTTTTTTCAAATGTTTGTTTTACTTTTACATCAGTTTTTTTATGGCATTTTGAGAAATAGTTCTTAAGATAAATTTTAACAGGCCTGATTGCTTCGTTCTTGCAAAGGGCAAGGGCCTCAAGACATTTTCTTCTTGATAAGGGGCACCTCTTAGACCCAGTAACTGGGGCGCTGTACTCCTTTTTTTGAGCTTTTGACATTATCTGTACTCCTTTTTTGAGATTTTGACATTGTACGACCGATAATGTCAAAATCTCAAAAAAGGAGTACAGCGCCCCAGTTACTGGGTCTAGGCACCTCTATCATTGTCTATAGACTACATGTATATGAGGAAATTAAAAATTACTATTGTAACATTTCAAGGGACACCAAGGCAATGACTAGGGGCATTGAGGCAATTGCCTCCATTGCCCCCGTGAAGTATCAGGCTTGTTTTATTAAGCCATATATTGGCTCTGTCGGGTTGTGCAATGCGGAGAAACAAACAATTTTGTAACTGTAAAAAGGAAAACTATAAAGACATTTTACACATCTACTATTTATCATTATAGTTTGCTTAAGTTTTAGTCTTTATGCATCAAGAAAAAGCACCGGTAAATAGTATGGTATGAAAAAAAAATCAGATTTTTAATTAATCTGGTAATGAAAAAGCATTCGTCAAAAAGCAAATTTTGATCACAGTTTTCATTAACAAATTCATTAATTAAAAATTCACAAGTTTTCATAAACAAAGAGCGCCCTCTTTCGTTTATGCACAACCCTAACAGTGTGAATGTGACTACTTTTAATTGAGTTGCAATACACAAAACTATTCAGTACTAGTAATTTTTTAGTATTGTATTATTTAGGCAAATTAAAAAATAATAGCAGATCGTCCTGGTTTTTTTAAAAGAGGAGGAGGGCCTTTTTTTTCTTTTCTTTTCTTTTTCCAAGATGGCCGCCAAGCATTTAAATACAAAGGGGCGACCAATCCATCCTCCCCAAGGTCAGAGACCGAAGGGTTATGAGACAAAACACATGCGACTTACTAAGAGGTGCCATTTTGGCAATTTCTGTCAGTCTAGTGACCAAATTTACAAATTTTTTACCATTTTCAGAAATCATGAATGAAAACACAGATTTGATATTCAGTGTGTAATGAATCAGTTTAGAACCCGTAAAACGTTATCGAGAAAATATTTGCAAGAAAAAAAAAACGAGCAAAAAGTTACCAAAGACTGTCCGATTTGTTCTGCCGGCTGGATCTCCGTTGATTGAACGAGATCTTGTAAGTGCGGGGTTCAAAATGACAACATGACTGATAAACAACTCGGACAGTCTGTGGTAAGTTTCTGCTCATTTTTTCTTGCAAATATTTTCTTGATAATGTTGTAAGGGCACAGCAGTAATGGTTGAGTGTCTTGCTTTAAGGACACAAGTGTCATGACCGGGACTCGAACCCACACTCTGCTGATCAGAAACACCATAGCTTGAGTCCGGTCCGCCACTCATGAATGTGTTCATTGTTGTCAATCCTAGCTCAACATGTCGCTGGGTGGGATATCCATCTGCACCCGCTGCAATGATGGATTCAGAGAGGATGAAAAGATCGTCAACTCCAACGGTGAAATGTGGCATGAGGAGTGCTTTGTGTAAGTTTCCACTGTAAGCTTTGATGAACAGTGTAGGTGTGGAAGTAAACATCTCATTTGAACCTTTAACCAGCTGCCGCCGGGAATCTTCCATTTTTTCCCGTCCAGCCTAACGGAATTATTTTCTCAGAATTGCCGGAATCATTTTTTCTTTGAGAGCACCGCTGGCACAAAGAAATCTTGCTTTGACAAAGCCAAGAGAACATAAATTTTCTTTATACGCCGGAATTTTTGTTTTCTCTATTGAGAAAAAAATGCACCTTGAATTGGAGACTTTGGAACAGTAGGTGGCAGCAGACTCACCGGGTGATTTCCCATTGTTTGCGTAGTTGTGAGCATGCGCACATTTCCGAGAACAGTGGATTTACCTGGTAAGTCTGCTGCCACCTAGTGTCCTCAAAAGTTGTTCATTGCAAAACCACAATAAAGAGAATCTTTGTTCTCTTGGCTTTGTCAAGTCAAAATTTCTTTGTGCCTGCGATACTCTCAAAGGAAAATGATTCCGGCCATTCCGAGAAAATATTCCTGTCAGGCTTGACGGGAAAAAATGCAAGAATCCTTGCGGCAACTGGTTAAAGGTTAAAATGAGATATTAAGTTAATAAGACTAAGAGACCTGACATCTCACAGTACCAGCAGCCACGTACAAACAATGTTATACAATATTTTGTGCATTGCGCATGGCAGTACTACAAAGTAATTTACGTTTCTCTACTTTGAAAATCAGCATCATCTGACGAAATTTGGTTTTGAGAAAAAGTACAATTTTGGGGTCTTTCAGCAAAAAAAACTATACGATGCAATGTCAAACCCACCTCTTCCATCCAGTTTCCCGGCTTTAGTTTCAAATTCAGTTGGCTTTTCATTTTTTTCAGACTTAAGTTATTCAGTTTTTAGCATTTTATCCTTTTTCTTGTTTCCAGATGTGCTCAGTGTTTCCGCCCCTTTCCAGAAGGAACCTTTTTTGAGGTATGTTGTTGAACCTTTAAGCCCATAGGGCAAACCTATGGTTAGTCGCGTAACAGCAACCACATGCACCAGACATCTGGTTTTCTAAATTATTTTCATGACCTTATCTTGAAATCTTGTCACTAAGTTTGGAACCACTTTTGGAATTCGGTGCGGCAGAGGTTTAGCTCGATCTTGGCTCGACAGGCCCTGCCGTGCTATTGGCAAACTTCGGCAGAAGCACGACATTTGAAACCACTGCCGCGCCAATGCCTCGCTATTGCCGAACTCAAATGATTTGAATTCAACACAACAAGAGCGCGACGTTTGAAACAGGCCTCACCCCGGAGGAAAAAGTGAACACTTTAACTTTCTTTAAGCTTAAACTCCCTTGGGTGATTTCACTAAGACTTTTTCTCAATGTTACAAAATCCAACGCTACTCAACACCAAAACATTAGGGGGTTTGGAGGTGTTCATGGTGAAAGCAGTTATGTCTCGCAGTAACTACAACCAAGTGAAGTTTCTGTACTCTAAAGAGTTTATATATCTCGCCATGTCTTGTTTTTGCGCATTGGGGCAGGTTTCTATCCCTTCAAAAAGTAGCCCACACCTCGAGTGGCCTTCTGGTCTTGTGCTGGGGAAAATTGCATAAAATGAATAAATAAAAAATGAAAAATTAAAGTTATGATAGTCCCCATGTTAACAGAGGTAACTTGACAGAAATTTTAACCAATTATCTTGGGGTTATTGGTAGATAGCTAAAACTTCACTGTTACAATGCAGCTTTAAATGCATTTGATATATCTGTGGTCAGTTTGAAGGTAGAAGGTACTGTGAACATGACTTCCAAGTGCTGTTTGCTCCATGCTGTGGAAAATGTGGTAAGTTCCTAAGCCCATGCCATGATAGGCAAGACTTCTGTTCATTTTGCAATAACAAATTTAAAGTAAAAAGGCAAAAAAAATCACCCTTTTTCTTTGTTGGTAAAATCTTCCAGATAGTTTACTGACAATTTGGTACCCAAAATTTTATGCACCTGGTTTTTTTTTTTTTGTTATTTACCTTTCAATATTACCAATGTATTTTTTTAATGGTAGACTAACTAAGCCAGCCTGCAATATAATATTAGGGGGTAAATGTAGCCCTGGTAGGACGTCAGTCTCCGTTTGCACTGCAACGGAGACTGACGTCCTACCAGGGCCGGTGGTAAATGCATCAGTGACGACAAGTTTTGTTTGCATCTTATCTTCTGAATTCCTCTGTGCTGTCACACTAGGAGAGTTTGTGATTGGTCGTGTGATCAAGGCAATGAACAATAACTGGCATGCAGAATGCTTCCGCTGTGAACTTTGTACTGCCGTCCTGGCTGACACTGGATTTATTAAGAACAGAGGAAGGTAAAATATCGAAACCTTTTCTTTCTTTTTTTTATACTATTAGTAACATTTTATTATTTTATCTATACGCATCATTTCCTCGGCTCAGAACTATAAGGTCATTAATTTCCGTAATCGACAAAAGGTCGTTAACATTTCCAAACTAAAAAACAGTAAATAAGATTTAAAAATCAAAAACTATTGTTTGTCTGTCCAAAAAGTAGTTAAACCTGTTATTCTAAACTACTTTTTAGACAATAGACAAACCATTAGTTTGTAATTTTTAAATCTTATTTACTGTTTTTTAGTTTGGAAATGTTAACGACCTTTTGTCGATTGCGGAAGTTAATGACCTGATAGTTCTGAGCCGACGATTTGTTCTTCAGGTGTATACGCAGTTCTTATATAGTGCTTTATCTCATCCGAGGGCGTCCTAAAGTGTTCATTGTTTTTTTCTACAAGTATGCGGAGCTTTGTTATGCAAAGCTATATTCAAATTATAAGACACATTTTACATAGCACCATGTAATGGTTTACAGGGTGCTGTGGCGCAATCGGCTGCCAACCATACCAGAAAACACCGGGGCAAACCCCTTTTCTAGACATCGATTAGGGTACTGGGTTCTTTGACGTGCGTTACACAACACCTGTGGCCTACACCTTTACGTCCCATCCGAAGGACCCAGCAATAATGGTTAAGTGTCTTGCTTAAGGACACAAGTGTCACGACCGGAACTCGAACCCACACTCTGCTGATCAGAAAACACCAGAGCTTGAGTCCAGTGCGCTTGACCACTCTGCCACGGACACGCCACTATTTAAGTACCTTGGGTGTGTAATACTACTCCTGTCGAACACGTGAAAGTCAGTCATGGAAAGCGAGACGGATTCACCTCTAATTTTTTTACCCATGTAATTTGTATATATGTATTAAGTATGTGTTCTAGTCTGTATATGTATATTATTAGTTATCACACAAGCGCGAGTGGAATACGGGAAAATATAGCGCTTCTGCGTCCCAAGTGGGATGCATGTGACACAGACGCGCTGTATTTTCCCATATTCCGTGAGCGCGCGTGTGATTAAAAAATTTATCTTCCATCCAAATGGAAGATAATACAACTTTGATCATTATTTCATGAAGAGCTGCACGTGCAACGCGCACAATTTAGAAGGTTATTTTCCATTCTCCGTATATATGGAGCATGATGCCTGATACTCACAATGTGATACTCAGTATGATATGGCTTATTATCACACTCCCAATGAGCAATCTAATGGGAAACTTTTCAGACGTTAGCAGGCGCCCCAGTAACCGGTCCTTTTCTATTGCTCTCATAACGGAAAAAGAACCAGTTACTGGGGCGCCCTCTAACGTCCCACAAGTCTCCCATTGAAGGATAAGCGCAAACTGGTTGATAAAATTACCTGAACTCGTCTTCCTACATGTTTCTTTTACATATTACTTGTACAGAGCTCTTTGCCGCCCATGCCACCTTAAAGAGAAAGCAGCAGGTAAGTACATGTCACAGTGTTGTAAGACTCAAGTCTAGGACCCAGACTTGAATTTGACTCGAGTCAAACAGGCCAGCACATCAGAACAATTCAAAACCCAGGGTTAAAGAGGCCCGCTCGTCACCTGACTACCTGACGACCGTCTCTGTGGCACAAAACAATCATGTACCCGTACCCAGTCTACGTACAACTTGTGCGCCGGTCAAAGGTGATCTTTCGTGGCACGAATTTGTTTGTCGCGCGTTGACGAGTGGGCATCTTTAAAGCATATCTGTTCAATACTTGTAATTGTTGACTTCTTGGCAGCGTATATGGGCCTCACAGTAATATGTGCTTTGTAAGTATGGTTTTATAATTATTATTATTATTATTATTTGAGTGCCTTGGACCTGTCTTGAGTCACGTTAGTTGAACAAAAAAATAAAAAATTTACCTGATATAATGTGGGCCATTACACACACTGCTCGGTAAATTATCAAAGACCTAATTTGCATGTTGATCACACGCTTTTGTTTAATTTTATTATGGCCGCTTGAATACCGAGCTTTTGTCACTGTTCGTTCACATTCGCTGATATTCTATGTGGCCTTCTCTTAAAACCCTCGCAGCAGCGGGGAGACAAAAAATAATCAAATTTTTACCAAATATGGTCATATTTTTTTTTTTAATGGACCAATAAGGCCAAGATTCCATGTAATCCTCACCCCTGGTATACCCCACAAGCCTGTAGACTCCCATTGGCCAGACCCCAACCACTGCAGAGTAAGGAGTGTTGAAAGACAGCAGCCACCTGTCTCAGTGTAGTAATTGATTGACCTTGTGGCTAAGAATCCTTGGCACAGGGCGGTATGCAATTTGTGAAAACAGCTTGTGCGGCACGTGGATCTTAAATAACACAAATCTAAGTCTTGACTGGCACTCCAATTCACCCCCACAGTGATTTATAATGGCTTTGGGCTTGCAGGGTGGGTTATTGAGGGTGGAGGAAATTTTATCCTCCTGGATCCAGCGAAGTTGTTGATTTTTTGACCTGCTCCAAGAGTTTTAAATAGGATTATTCACTGAACTAATTTTTTCAATTTTTTTATATATTTTTTTTTTCAGGAAGTGGCAAGTATATCTGCTTCAAGTGCCAGTAAGTATTTCAATTAATATTACTTTTTTAGTATAACAGAGTACAGTTAGAGGTTCATTCATATAATGTTTATTATGGTCAACATTTTTCCTTATAAAACAATCCTTGTGGGGTGTCTTTTGGCGTTAGCTTGTGACGCCCGTTGTGAAATTCCAACAGAAAGTTCAATTTTCTTAAAGAAGTCACGGAGTGATTATATTGTGTGACATTGCACGAGCGAAATACATTCATTATTTGTTTTATATAACTCACACATAGATCCTCGTCATTGGAATCTTTTTCACAATAAACACAAATCAGACACAGTTCCTCACACGCTGATAATTCTTTTAAAAAAAACTTCAAACAACGTGGACGACTCCATGTAGACACCAAACTTACCCGTAGTGCCTCATTTGGACGGATGGGCTGGAATGATTATTACAGTGCGTATTTAGCGTTGAAAATCTATATTTGACGTAGTATAGTCCAACGTCACAACAGAAAATACATGGCAAAGTAAAGCATGTTCTACCAATCAAATGACAAGGGTCTGTGTGTGGGCGGTATATAACATGATTTATCTATCTTATACAGTGGACTGATTGAGGAAGACGGGCACATTAAATGGAAGATGGAGTATTATCACCCGTACCACTTCAACTGCTGTAAGTGTGGGTAAGTACAGCTACTTCGGAATTAGTTAATCATAACTGATAATAAAAACTGGATTTGTATAGCGCAAAATTACCAAAGGATGCACGGCGCGGGAGAAAGACGAAGAAGTACTGGGAACAACCAGCTACAAAATGGAAAACAGGGGAGTCTTGAGTTGAGGACAAAACAGTCTTAGCATTTCTTGTGGGGACAGGAAGACTGTTTCATAGGGGGAAGGCAACATTGGAAAAAGCTCTGTCACCAGCTTGTTTGCGTGACTCATTCACCACCAGGGGGGACAGCATGACAGCTTCAAAGGGAGTACTAGCAGTTGTGGATTTCAAAAAGTGAAGAGAGATGAATCTTTGTGAAGAGAGTTGCAATCTTTGATCTTCCTTGAAAATCTTAGTCTGTGGTTCTGTACTCTGATTTAGGTTGCAGTTTGTAGCTTTGTATTGTGCTTCTTGCTTTATACTTTAGCAAAGCCAGGCCTGATACTTCACGGAGGCAATTGCCTCCGTTGCCTCTGGTCATTGCCTTGGTGCCCTTGAAATGTTCCAATAGAAATTTACAATTTCCTCATAGAGGTGCCCTTTATCAAATTATGGAGTGCCAATTATAAGTTAGTGCTAATGAAGGTCTCATACGAAGACAAACACGCGTATAAAAATTGTTCTTCTTCTTTTCCTTGGAATTTTTCAACAATACATATTTTGTCACCTTAACTTTGACAGAGAAGAGTTGACTCCAAGCGCTCGTGAGTTGCGTGGGGAGCTGTATTGCCTACCATGTCATGACAAGCAGGGAATACCGATCTGCGGTGCCTGCCATCGTCCCATTGAGGAGCGTATCGTCACTGCGCTGGGCAAATATTGGCATGTGGAGGTGAGTCAGATGCTTTTCTAAAAAATGTATAAATGACATAATAAATAATAAAAAATATGCAGTTCTTATTTAGCGCTTTATCACACCCGATGGGCGTCTCAAAGCGCTCAGTATTTTTTCTTGCAAGGTATGCGGAGTTATGTTTTATAAGTATGAGACCTGTTCCTTTACATAGCACCATGTAACGGTTTACAAGGTGCTGTGGCGTAATCTGCAGCCGATCAAACCAGGATCTCCATCAAACCAGGAGATCCGACACCAGTTTAAACCGGTCTCGAGACTGGTTATAGACCTCGAACCTCCTTTGGATTTCACAAAGCACTAAGATTCATAAGATGAGTTGTTAATATTGCCATAGTGATTTCTACTGTGACATCACACTTTGCTTAGCAATTTAAGGGACACGCTGCCTCAGGATTTGGCGCTTTTGGGCTATAAAATGCGGTTTGTTTATGAAATGAATAATGGTTGGAAAGACATTTTAAAAGTAGAATATTATGATTCACATAATATCCATTGAAATTGGTTTCTATTTAATTTAATGACAGAACACGGTCCGCCATTTTGTAGATACAAAATTTTGACTCCACAAAATGGCGAACCAATATATGTTTCTGCAGGTTGTATTTCCAAGAGCCAATACTATGTTTTTTGAATCACTGCTCACTAATTACAACACACAATATGTGTTCCATCACATGAACAACTCTTAAAATTGATAAGGAGCAATTCCAAAATTGTAAGATATTTAAAGGCAATGTGTCCCTTTGAGATTGATACACAGTTAAGACCAATCTTAGCTCATGAGAAATCGGCCCCCGATGCTAGGATTTCATCATGTGATGTACAGAAATGTTTATTTAATTCTCGGGTGTGTTTTTCTTCTTTCTTTCCTTCTCCTTCTTTGCAGCACTTTGTGTGCGCGCGTTGTGAGAAGCCTTTCCTTGGTCATAAGCATTATGAACGTAACGGCAAGGCCTACTGTGAGATCCACTACAACCAGGTAAAACTACTTCATTATTTCATAGATTTCTTGAATACCAGCGATACCTCCAGAACCTGGTGTTTTTTACCTTCAGCAATTAATACCTCGATATTTCTTCATGTAATTTTTGAAAGAAGAAAATTGCAGTTACAAGCCGCTATTATGAGCCAAAATGACCTGTTGTACAAATGCAGAAGGTGATAACGGCTTGACATTTCAACCCCAGCAGAGCCTTTGTGAAAGACTCTGCTAGGGTCAAAACATGAGGCCATATTATTTGATGCAGGTGTGTGATTTCTCAGGATTTTTTTCCTGATTTCAGGATTTTCTCAAACTCTCCTTGAGCCTTGAAATGTTCATGAAAGAAGTAAAGCAATCACCAGAGGGAGAAAGAAATAGTCCACATTGTGTCCAAACCCGTAGTTTGGTAATTCTAGTGGTGCACAGAGTCTGTCAACCTCCTGAATTGTAACATCGTAATTCGAGGAGGTTAGGTGTGTCTTGAATATAAAGGGGAACCCAGGCCAGCAAGCCATTTTTCAGGAATTTTCACATCGGTCAAATCTCATTCCTGTTAATGTGCACTGAACCTTTGTTCGTACATGTTTTTAATACTAGAGATAAAACTCATTCAGCATCTAATGTTCCCTTCCATGTAGACCTTTAGTCGACTACTGATAACATTAAACTACTCCGCCAGTATGTAATCTTTAACCTGCAACATGTTCAAGATAGAACAGTTGTTTAAAAATAGAGAGATCCCGCTAGAATGAGGTGTGATACCTATACCTTCAAGTATTTGTTGAATGATAGCGAACAGGTTTGTACCTGCAGAATCTAGCCTTCGTTAAACAGTAATGGTTGAATTCTAGTAGAACAAAGTCCACTTTCAGAATCAAATATTATACCTTTATGATACAATATTCCCCTGATCTTGTGTTTTGCCCAAATAAGTTTGAATCGTCATGCCAAACAGCAATTATAAGTGCAATTTAAATTAGTGATTAAATGAAAAAAAGAGAAAGCTGGATCAATGTCAGGATCTGTGTGGAGAAAACAAAACAAAAAGTATGTCGCCAAAGTAGGAAATGAGAATCTTTGCAGATGCAACTTTTTTTGTTGTTTCTATTTTTGCAGCTTTTTGGCAACATGTGCTTCTACTGCAACAAGCCTATCACCTCAGAGAGTAAGTCTGTTCGTTTTGAAAAATGTTTGCTGTTAAACTTGTCAGGTATTTTTAACAAATACACATACACGGAAATGACACAATCTTTGCGGAGTTACTGTTTTAAATGTGTACAACATAGAAACAGCTATTCTATCAGTCATTTTCTGTCGGCTCAGTGTCAGTTTGAGTTCTTCACATACCTCTCCTTTGAAACAATTTTCAACATATCCAGTAGTAGAAAAGTTGACAACAACCAAACAGCCAGTTTTCAGAGCCAACTCTTCTTCCTAGAAGAGATTCATGCATGGTGTAACCAGTGGCGTAGCCTCAGAGGGGATGGGGGCACCCCAAAAATTCCCAGTGTCCCCCAGGTGCTACCCCATAAAACTAGTCCTAACTGATAGGACTAGTCTTAACTTATGATTAGTCCAAACTTATGATTAGTCCAAACTTATGATTAGTTAACTCGAGATAAGAGTAGTCCTAGCGCTTTTTGAAATTCATCACAGGTACATGTAGTACATTAAAAAAACATGGCCCCTGCCCCCCCCCCACCCATTGAAAAGCAATGCCCCTCCCCCCTACCAAGTGAAAAAATCCTGGCTATGACGCTGGGTGTAACCAAAAAAATTAAAAGAAAGTATATTATATCTCTACCATGCAGAGCCTGAGACTAACAAATGTTTTGATGCGAGAAATGAGGCAGAATATTTTTGCAGCGATTTTTTTTTCAGCTGCCGAACACAAAAGTTTGGTCAGCACAGAAACTTGGTAAGCAAACGTCAAATTGTGCTCAGTAGGAACAGCTTACCAGTCAAGATCCCATATCAGGTCTGTTATGCGTAACTGATTCCCCGCAAACTTTTGCTGAGAAGACAAGTTTGCTAAGCTGATCAATTGTTTTGATGGTTCATTGCAGTGATGTGTACTATGAACAAAACATGGTGTGAGGAACATTTCTTCTGCTCTGCTTGTGATACCCTTCTGAGTGCCAAGTGAGTATGGTGTGTTAATAGACTGATCCACTAAGCCCCGCCTACAAACGTATTGACCAATCACTGCCTTGACAGCGCCACTGAAAGTCCGACACGTTAAAATCCCATTAGAAAAGTAAACAAACTGCTGCCTTTGTTCGCACACACAACTGCACACACAACTGCACACACAAATGTACTATTTTCTGTTTTGTTTTATTTTATTTTTTTTTGTGTGTTTCTGGTGGTGCAAATCCCACAGAAATGGTCCCTGTACAGTTGTGTAAAAGTGGTTTAACAGTTTTCCTGTCTGCATTGTTCTTTGGACTCCAGGCACTGCTCAAAAGGCCACAAAACTAAATCCATACTGTTCATGAAAACCATGTAGTGTGTGTGTATCCGATACGTGTGTGTAGCCGCAACCGAACCACTGCTGCAATCGTGGCAAGAATGTCACACCATGTGCTGTTGCTAGGCAGTTGCTAAGGTAGGCGGGGCATAATGGATCGGTCTTTTTTGATTTTCCCTCACATGTTAAAGCAATGTACGTGGGAAACTTAAAAATATTGGACTATCGTGTGGGACTGGCATTGTCTGTTCCGCATGGGAATTATGAGAGCATTTATGTCTTCCACATATACAGGAGCAAGTTTATTGAGTTTGATCTCAAGCCAGTCTGCAAGAAGTGCTACGACAAGTTCCCCAACGAGCTGAAGAGAAGACAGAAGAAAGTAGAGACGACCAGCAAGAAGTACGGCAAGGGAGAGAACAAGTAAACCATCATCATGAAGACAGAGGTTCTCATGAGGTCCTCGAGCTCTAGGGGTGGAGGCTGGCCGGGTAATTGGGAAGGTGATGGGGGTTGTAAGGGGGTAGAGTTGAGTGGAGTGGGGAGTCTAATAAAGGAAGGCTGAGAGGAAATATACTTTCATGAAGATGAGGGTCATTTAGTAGAGACCTGAAGAGTGAAGACTAAAGACGACGGTGGTTAAGGTAAACAAAATTGAGCTGTTGCAAACTGCTTACCAACCATAAGGACCTGTTGTATAAATGCAAAAAAATGTTAATGGCCTAACGTTTCGACCCAAGCAGAGTCTTTCTCTGTGAACTTTGCCCCCCCCCCCCCCTCAACCCCGTTTAAAAATGTTTTTACAGGTTAGAGAGAGGGGTTGATCAAATGGAATTCTTTTTTACGCCTTAAATCTTTTTTTTACTTGCTCAAAATCAAGGGAAAATGGCAGGGAATCGTCTCAAAGAGCATCTTGAATCAAACTTTTTTTTCAGGGCCCTTAAGTCTGGGACTTGGGACAAGTAATGGAATTATAGCCGTACTCCACCAAAAACCAAAAGGGTCCAACTGCCATTTTCCTGTGAACTAATGCTGTGTAACTTTCTGTGAGAATTACAAATGCTGTATGAAAGGTATTTTACCATTAAAATGTCCTTAGCGATCATTTTAGTAAAGTTTTATGGAACAGTACCCAGGTGTAAATAGGCTGAGAGGAAAGTGTTGGGCCTAGAAAGTAAAACGAACAAAGTTATTACCAGTAACGGCAACTAATGAAAATAGCCGAAAAGTGTATACCAACTAACGACCACAAAAAACATATTTAATAGTAGTACAAAGTAGCGTCTAAAAGATTGTGGTTTTTTTTCTTAATACGATAAACTAATCATTTTATGAGTAAAGCTAACCTAGGTAAATCTGAAGGTTTTTTTTCCCCTCAGTTGTACCATAACAGTTTGAGATGACATTCGGAATGGTATTTCATGTAGGTTGTGTATATGCATAGTTTTTATTTAATATGTACATATAGATAGCTGACAGCATTAACACTGCATGTTGCCACGTAGCTTGCTCTTGAATTGTTGGTTTATTTCTTTATAGCTTTGTGTCTTGTTGAGAGGCCGAGCGGTCAAGCGCACTGGACTCAAACTCTGGTGTTTCTGATCAGCGGCGTGTGGGTTCGAGTCCCGGCCTTGACACTTGTGTCCTTAAGCAAGACACGCAACCATTAAAGGAGACTTTGGAACAGTAGGTGGCAGCAGACTTACAAGGTAAACTGCAACTTTGGCCGCGTCCGAATCAAGCGACTTCGGCTACGGCAATGGCCGTTTGCTGCAACGACAACGTTGAAGAATAGGAATCCTCGGCGTTCCGGCCGTAGCCACTGCCGAAGCCATTCATTCAGACACGGCTTATTTACGTAGTTATGCGCACATTTCCGAGAACAATGAATTTACCTGGTAAGTTTGCTGCCACCTAGCGTCCTCAAAAGCCTCCCATTGCTTTGTCCTTCGGATGGGACATAAATGCGTAGGTCCCGTGTATTGTGTAATTCGCGTAAAAAAAACCAGTTACACTTATCGCTAAGAGAAGGGGTTTGCCCCGATGTTTCTGGCAGTGGCTGCTGAATGCGCCGCAGCACCTTGTAAACCTGTGTAAGGCACATAAATGGGTCTCATAATTATTGAAGAAAATTCAAAAACTTGTCATAAAAAATAACGCACCTTATAAATATTATGTATTATTATACTTATTTTTAATATTCCAAAGCGTCTTGTATTTTCCACTCTCACTGAACTTAAAGTGTTTATTGTATAATCATCTTGCTCCCCCCCCCCCCCCCTCCCCCTCTCTTCAATTTCTCGGTTTCCCATAACGGGTCTGATAAAAACCAGTTTACCCTATGCCGTGTCCGAATAGACCAATGTACTGATGACGCCACGCTTTGATTACATGTGGGCTTTCTTATGGTGGGTACCAGGGAATACGGGGGGCCTACGAATTTGAAGCTCCCATAGGAAATTCCATTACGTAAACAAAGTGTTACGTCATCAGTACTGGGGTCTATTACAATGTATTATGACATCGGATCTTTTTAGATTGACCATTTAAATTATAAGCTTAGATTAAATGTTGTAATTAACACAACTTAGTTTTTTTCCGAGGATGACTATGTTATTATCTTTATCTATGCATGATGATTATATTGAATAAGACTTTTTGTAAAGCATCCAATGATGTTTTTCATTTATTATGCGAGTGTTGTCTTTCATGCTCTCCATACTAACTACAAAACGAGTCATCAGGTTTGACAAACATGAACACGTGGCAACGGTGGTGCCCCACCAACAGGGCCCAAGTTCATAGAGCTGCTTAAGCACAAAAAGGAGCTAAGGACAATAAAATTATGCTTACCAGAACAAGGTTACCAGCCAAAATACCATTCCACACGTAGAATTTGGGGCTGGTATCCTGCTGATTTTTGCTGAGCAGAAAATTCCTAAACAACATTTGCTGATGAAATTGAGCCCAGATTGTAACAGTTTTCAAAGGCAGCACTCTAGAAGAAAACTTTTTTGAATCGGCAATACTCAGTGGCGGATTTAGCCCCCCCCCCCCCCCTCTTATTTCCGCCGACTGAAAAAAAAAATGAACTGACCGGCAAATAAATCGAATTCCTGATTTTAAAATGGGTGAAAAAAATAACTTGTAAAAAGCTTCTGAAATGTCCCAGAATACATCAGAGACTGTCTGTGGGGCTGTGTCGTCATGATTGTTGCAGGCCTGTGGCTGCGCATGGAAGGATGATACCCACGCCCAGATACAACACGGTCGCACTTGCAATGGTGCCGTCTGTATCAAACTGTGATGAGATCGCCGGTGCGCACGCGCGCGTAGTAACAGGGTTATTCCATTTACTGCAGCTGCTATGATCATGACGACGGCAATTAATTTCCTGCCGAAATGGTTTGCAAAAAATTATGCTCTATGGTTGATTATAACTCCTGAACTAAATATCATAGAGATACACTGTTTGTACCTTCATCTACTCTCTAAATGTAAAAGAGGGAAAATTTCACTCGCTTGCCAGAGTGGTGTCAGTTTGGCTCTTTTGAGAGTGAAACTCACTCTTCACCACTCTTTTTAGAGTGAAAGTAGAGTGAATTTCACTCTGAATCTAGTGAAAATTCATTTTTCACTCAAAAAAGAGTTGTCCGCCATATGGCTCCTTACAAGAGTGGTATGGCGGACAAAAAGAGTGGTTTTTCACTCTTTTACATTAAGAGAGTACCTTGAATAGTTCTGCACCCGGAAATTAAACTTAGAGGGCCGTGTGACGAGTTCTACATACCCCCAAAAGACGAGCAAGCAAGCCTACTCCGAGTTCTCTTCAAATGAGTGTTCAACGGGAATTTTGTACACAAAGCTGACTGAGAAGCAAAAACAAAATTTGAACGTTCATGTTACCCTCCAATTTTTACTGGATTCGCACAAGTGTTATACTGTTGGAAAGCTCCCAGTAGAGGGCTCTCGAGTCATGTTAGTTTGTGGCCTGTGGCTGTGGCCTGAATATACGCAGAGCGAGCGGCCATAGGGCTGCTACCCCCAGCAAACTAGCCAAAAGGGGCTGCATGATTGTAAACATGATTATACTTAACTGAATTTATAGCATGGGCCTTTATATGTTTCTTGCGCTGGAACGATCGTAACTACTGTCGTCGAATCGATCAGTATCACGGCAAATTATACTCTCGTAAAGTTTTCGATTGAAATTTACTCTATTCGACTGAAACTATAGGGACAAACTTCAAAATGTTTGCCCCTGGCCTCAATCGAAAAGAGTGATTTTCAATCTAACTATTTGAGAAAGTAATCATTGTCAATCACCCCCCCCCCCCTTTTTTTTTTTTATTATAGACCTTATGCACATGACGTCATTTGAGTAGGGCGCCCTCGTCTAGAGGTCAAAATGAGGTTGTTCATTGGCCAATCCTGTGCGCCGCGCGTACAAATCTCTTCGTTTCCATTGTTACATCATCGATTTACCTCTAAGATGGCGGCGTGATGACGTCAATGCATAAGGTCTTATAGACACATGGGCTCCATATGATTCATGTAATACAATCTAGGTAGGTAGGTAGGGCTCAATCTAATACATCCCTCCCCCGCGCTCCCCCAACTACACTGATCATCACAGGTTATTGCGTACATTATGATAACAATCCATATACCAGTATGTTCTGATAAGTGTGTAATGTTTTATTAGCAAACAATCATTTCCCTTTTGTTTTACAAGGAGCAAAATTCGTTGCCGAACGACTTTGAAGCACCCGTGACCCGAACTGTCCAAAGGTTATATTTATTAAGTGAGTAATAACACAAAGTTGTTTCTGATAAACACGAACGACGACGTTCAAGCAAACTTAAAGGTAAGGTCTAGAGTTAATATTGCAGAACTTTGTGCCAGACAAGCCCTCGAACTCCTCGAATTCCTCATGATAATTATAAATCCTGACAGTAAACTTTATAATATTTTATTACTCTGAAAAAATATATAACGTCACTAAAAAAAAAAAGGTAAACTTAAAATCAAAAAGCTGTGCAATTACTTTTTAATATGTACAAAAGGGAGGCGTTGCGCTGATCTCCGTAGTCACGTAACACGACGATAGTAACTATACTCTTAAAACTCCCGGGTCAAAATTGACCCGGATTCCGGATCCCAGCGGGCCTGACCCATTGCTGGGTCAGTATGACCCGGAATTCGTGTCACACTGAACCGAAACTGTGTCAAACTGACGCAGCATTCAAGTCAAAATCTCCATTTTTGACCAGTTTCCTGGCCAGCCTGACCCAGAAATGGGTCAGGCCTCCTGGGACCCGGAATCCGGGTCAAGTCTGACCCGGGAGTTTTTGGAGTGTATTGTGTCCATTCGGCTGCCGATGCTGCATACTCCTAAAGAGATCAGATGGTATAATAAATGCTTAAGGCCTAGTGTCGTGAACAAGGGTATTAAGCCACTCTAAGACTTGGAAAGCGCTTAATTAATGCATACTATTGTAATTGTTATTATTACTTTTCTAAGTTATTGGTTACATGAATGCATCTTCTGCACAGCTTAAGTCACTTTTCAAATTGTGTTTGAAACAAAATCAAAACACACGAACCAGACGCATGGACTACAGACTTTGTGTGACCCTTAAATCCCCGAAAGGTGAATCCACTCGTTGGCAAGACAACTGTTTCGAATTGTAGGCCCTTCTAAAACCATTGCACGTACGCACGCGCTTTTTTTTTTCTGCATATGCCACGGACTGAGCACAAAATACATGTAACATGCAAAACTGTTTGTACACGGCTGATGGACGTGATATGATGTCAGGATCCCAACAATAATCCTTTTTTTTTAAATAAGCTACCACTTGTCGTTCATGGCGGATTTTGTTCGTGCAATACCCTAAATAAAAGCTTATAATTATCTTTCTCGATTCTAAACAACTATTTAGAATTTAAATGTACATTTTTGGAGTCAAATCGGCCAAAAATCGGACCTACATCTTTAACGCGGGTGTTACGTCATGAAACTTTCGACGTTTATTAATAATTGTATTTTTCGTTTCTTCTTAAAATGAATGTATTGTTTTATTTTATTCTATTTTCATTCTATAATTTTGTTGCATAAAACAAATTCTCAAATGTTACTTAATCCTTCGTATTCATACCGTTCCTCTTAGACATTTTCAAGGAAACACTTATTCCTTTTTCTTAAATATCTTCTGATTTTCTTTTCTTAAATCTGCACCATACTTTCGGGAAACTTACAAAAACTGTCAGGGGTATTTTAAAAGTGGTGTTATAGTTTATGTATTTTGTTTTTGGATACAGCGTGAACACTACCTTTAACCTTTTGATCGTTTTGGCACACATGCAAACAGATGAGCAAATAAAGTTAAGGAGATAACCCCATTGTTGACCTAACCACCGAATACTGGGTAGTAAATCTGTACTCCAACACAAAGCGCTATAACATTGGTTTCTGATCAGCACAACTTAGTCAACTCACTCGTAACTAATGCGAACTTTTCTATTGACATCGAACAATGAGCAAGAGAGTGGTAATCGGTGTTCTGCTGGTGGTCGTTATCTTAGCTTTCTTGGCTATTTTCCTACCAGTGTACCTCTCGCAAAACAACAATGACGAAGTTACACCCCCGAATGATCTCACCCCTGATCAACAGTTCTACCAAGATGTTAAAGACGAAGAGAGGTTGGTCTAATGTGTGTTTGTGTGACCTTCGCTTAGTTCGCTTAATTAAGAACAAAAATATATTAATGTATAGTATTAACTATCATAGTTTCAGAGTTGGATATCTACTGAAGAAAAAAGTATGTTTTCATTTTAGCGATGTTTGAAATACTATTTTACCTTATTATGTTGTTAGAAGTGTGCAAATTTGGTAATTTCGACACATTACATGAATGCGGCTGCGGCGAAGCGGGATGGGGGGGGGGGAATAGGGGCAGCTGCCCCCTTGTGGAACATCTTGCCCCCCCCCCCCTCATTTAGACTAACACCGTGAAATTTGCTATAATCAGGCAATTTCAACTGAAATTGCCCACTCTATAAATATCCATGCCCCCCCCCCCTGCTTTGCCCCCATACAAAAAATGGTGCAGGCTACGCCACTGGTACGAGGTAATTTGGCCAAACAATGTATTTCTTTGCTACTCTAGCCATTGTGTAAGCAAGGTATGTATTATAGTCTAGTGTCAGTTTGAATGTCAATTATTTTGATAAAATCATTGCTGCCACCTAGTGTTCGAAAGTCTCCCATTGCCCCTCGCCCTATCCCAGGGGTACACAACAGAGCTCATCGTCCCTTCCTCATCTGTAAAACAGCTGCACCAGTTTGCAGCATTTTTGAAACCATATTGGCCATAAATTTGTACTAATTATGATGAAAGGATGACACCCCCTCTGTTTGATGCATAACTATGTAGATTTGACTGCTACCCCGACCTTGACGTCACGCCCAGCAAGACGCTCTGTGAGCAACGAGGTTGCTTCTGGAAACCAGCGACTCTAGCCAAGGCTCCTGAATGTTTCTACCCATTGACCTATGGTTACCAGATGACACGGGTACCAGTTGATACCGAACTGGGACAAGAGACTTACCTGAGCAGGCTAGCTGACGTGCCTAGCCGATACGGTAATGACGTCAAGAATCTGAAACTGGAGGTGGAGTTTCAAACGAATTCTCGGCTTCATTTCAAGGTATGTTGTTGTTGATGATTTGTCTTTAATTGGACAGTTTTCCTTATCCAGCCCTGTTTTGATAGCACTGATTTGATTAGTGGAGTTGCCATCTCAAACGCTTGAAGGCAGGAGTTGCATGCCTTTTCGCCTACCGATCAGTTTTAACTTTTATTGCTTGAAACATGGATGATGGTAAATCAAAGAGTCAGTTACGAAATAAAAACCTATAAAGTAATAAAGTATAGATCCATTGGCGGATCTCGGAGGAAGCTTAGGGGGCTTTAGCCCCTCTCCTCCACCAAAAAAGTCATAAATAAATCAATCAATCAATCAAAATTAAAAAAAAAATAAATAAATAAAAAAATTAACTTCAACAAGTAGAAGGGGCAGGGTGGAGGAAGAACAGAAACAGTCAGAGTAAACCAGTCAAATAGATATAGTCGTTTAAACATTTAAACATTTTGTTCAAAATCGAGGGGGAAAATGGCCGGGAATCGTCTCAGATTGCACCAAAGAGCATCTAGAATCAAAAATATTGTCCAGTGCCCTTAAGCGGGCCCGGACCCCACACGGCGTAAGGGCTTTGTGCTTCGTAGTACCGAAGAAGAAAAAATCGTTCTTGGTTCTCAGCCCCCCCCCCCCCAAAAAAAAAACAAAACAAAACAAACAAAAAATGGATCCGCCCATGGGGATCGACAATAATTTTCTCTGTTTTCTCCGTTTTTTGTTTTTTTTTGAAACAGATCACGGACGCCGACTCAACTCGATTTGAAGTCCCTCTTGTGATTGACAAGCCCAACATACAGCCGCCGGATCCTATGTACGAAGTCAGTTACAAAAACAACCCGTTCAGTATTCAAGTCCGAAGGAAGAGTACAGGTGTTCTTATGTAAGTCATTCTTCATGCAGTCCCCTTTGTTTTTGTTTTTTTTGTTCTGTTTTTATTTCAGCAAAAAATTATTCAGTTTCATTAACACCATTCAAACACACGCATGTTTCCCTAACTCAATCAAACTATTCCTACGAGATTCTTTTTGGCTGCTCTTGCATTCAATTTCGTTTTCGTGCACACATGATTTCGTTCTCCTCTCGGTTTTTAAGTCATTCTTTTTCATTTATAGGCATTCAAGACTATATCATTCACCATTCTACGGGGAATTTCTATAACACCTGCTTGCAATTGATGAAATTGAATGGTTGACCAAAAAAGCAAGAGGCTGCTGGCTTTTGGCGAAATTGAATGATCTTTGCGACCTAATGAATGTGAATGATCTTTGACCAGTGAATGCTTAACTGTTAAAAACGAATTGCTCCTTTTAACTGCTGTTGAATACCGATGCAACGGAGCATTTATTTTCAAACCAAATCGAATGAGCTGAGTGTTAAATTGAAGGAATGCTTAAATTGGTCGGGAAAACCTGTTCTCAACAGTCAATCTCTTGTTATCTTAGTTTCAATGTCCCGATTTTGGGCCTTCTTTGTGACTTCTTTGGAATGTTAATTGAACATAGATTTGATTCTTCTGTTGGTGGATTCACCTATGAGGATCAGTTCCTTCAACTGTCTACCAGACTACCTTCCAAGTACGTGTATGGATTTGGGGAGCACAATCACCAGCGATTCCTGCACGATGTGGACTACAAGACGTGGACCATGTTTTCAAGAGACGTCGCACCTGTAGTGAGTAAACTGCTCTATGATCCACGCTGACTAGTTCTATCAGAGTGTGGGTTCGAGCGCCGGTCTTGACCAAAGACTATGAGAGACCGAAGGCGCAAGATGGGGAACTCGGGCTGAAATGTGAAATCCCACTGGACGCCATTTCAGTGACTAACTCTTTTGATACAACAATAGCTCAGTGCAGATCAGTGTAAACAATGACAATTGCTATCAATGAGAAACAAAACATTCACTTGCTGAAATGGCGCCCATGCGTATTTCACGTTCCAACAGTAGATAAAGCTCCAGTCCCCCATCTTGCACCTTCGGCGCTCAATAATCTTTGGTCTTGACACTTTGTCCATAAGCAAGACACTAATATCAATTATTGCTTTGTCCTTTGGATGGGACGTAAAGCCGCAGGTCCCGTGAGTGGAATGCACATAAAAGAACCTGGTACACTTATCGCTAAGGGGTTTTGCCCCGGTGTTTCGTGCGCATATGTCTGTCACTGCTGAATGCGCCGCAGCACCTTGTAAACCCTTAATGCGCTTTTGATCTCATGTCAAAAACTTTAAAACAAAACCTGCGATTTGGTCTGGTCGCAGCATGCCTTCACTATCTTCAAGCAGGCGTTGGGCATTATGTTAGGAATGATGTGCGTTTCCTGGTCTCCTTTTGCTCCTAATAATATTTTTTCCGCTCCATCCAACTTTTCCAGGATGAATGGAATCTGTATGGCCATCACCCCTATCACATGTGTGTTGAAGACCGGGGTAACAATGCTCATAGCATCCTCTTCTTGAACAGTAATGCAATGGGTACGTTGAATTAACTGATTTGATTGAAGATATATAGATCTTTCTGTATACTATTGACGAGAACGTTTTATAAACATTAATCCTTAAAAACAAAGCTCCATGTTTTTTGCAGGGTCCCGGCAATATCTTGCATGACCGGTCCATATGCATGTATTCAAGCACATACTTATGTACATGTATATGTCTTGTGTCCTGTCCTGTCCTGTCCCGCGTCTTTGTCTGTCCCTAGGTTTGGGCACAAAAGCACTCTTGCTTCACCCATACCTAAATGTTTGTCCTTTTGTGTATTCTGATATTTGATACATGTAATAATAAATATCTAATTAGGTTTCGTATTGTGTACATTGTACAGTAAAACATTGAATAACTCTTTCTTCAAGGACATCATTGACATAAATGTATTGAAATGAAATGAAAATGAAATGAAATGAAATGAATTTATATTAAGGACCTTGGTATTAAAAAAAATACTCACATTAAATGTCCTGTTGATAAGTCATTACGTCACACGTGTGCTCATGTGCTGCTGCACGCCCAAAGTTGTTGCTACTTCCTGGGGTCGATTTCACAAAGCACAAAGATTCATCTTAAGGTCAGTTGCCAGTATTACCATAGTAATTTGCATTGTGACATCACACTTCGCTTAGCAATTAAGAGTGATTCGCAGTTAAGTTCAATCTGAGCTCTTTGTGAAATCTGAGCCCAGTTCTAAAGTTAGCAGACTGTGTTATTTTACCCCCCCCCAAAAAAAAAAAAAAAACAAACAAACAAACAAACAACCCAACAAACAAACAAACAAACTTTCCTTTGTTCAAAAACATTTCTTATAAAAGAAACCGATATTTCTGACAATGAGTCTTTGCAAGACACTCGTGAAAGGCAAATTATGTTGTTCTTAGCATAAATCATCAAAGACAAAAAGTTCAATGCATTTCCTGTGGGCTTCTGGCACTCGATGGAGCCAGTTTGTGTGAAGTGGGCGTGACTTATACGGTGTAATTACGTCACACTTACCAACAGGATAAGCGCAAACTTTGTGTATCCCAAATGAAAACGCCATTTTTGTGGTGTCTGTTTATGCTTTCCAATCTGCTCAGACATCACCCTGCAGCCTGCACCTGCCCTGACCTACCGAACTACTGGGGGAGTTTTAGATTTCTACATATTCCTAGGACCAACTCCCGAGAATCTAGTGTCACAGTACACGGAGGTAGGACAAAAATACACGTAACAGTTAACACTAGTTTTACATAGATTAGATTAATAAACGTTACACTAGATTAATAAACGTTTTTACAGTATCCCTTAAAAAAGGCTCACAGCGTTTCCACGTAGCGAATCCACATTGTGATCACAATATAAAATGCACAAATATGTGTTCCTATTGTGTTATTGCGGCGAACTTGGAACTAGACAACATCTTTCTACGGGACGTTTCTACAACTCGCCGCCATCTTTGAGGTCAAATGCGACATCGAACATGCGTTGTAGCTGTTTTGATCTCAGCGCGAGGGTTTCCTTCCCTGTACTAAATGCTCATAGTGACGTCATACGCATAAGGTATACACTCTTGTCCGAATGAACATGTGAAGAAGAAAAAACAACGGATGAATTAATGCTGTTCTTAGAGTTGTATCTCGGCTCTAATCATGAATGGACGAAATACCATCATTGCAAAAGTTTCATGCCAATATCAAAAGACGTGTCTTCGATTGTACAATCCATGTGATGTTTCTTCTTTCTAGGCAGTGGGTAGGCCGGCCATGCCGCCATACTGGGCGCTGGGGTTCCAACTCAGCCGGTGGAACTACAATTCTCTGGATCGTGTCAAGGAGGTTGTCAAGGAGATGAGAGACGCCCAGATTCCCATGGTAACAAGATGAGTATAAAGTCACTGGGGCAAAATGCACATCTTCCTGTCTTGTAGTCTGGAGAATTTGATGCCTAACTTGATATTTGACGATGGGTGGTTAAGAAAACCAGACTCGTGCTGTAAATAAATCGTTTGTTCGATGCGAAGGGGATTGTCAAATACAGTGACTCGTCTGCTTGCAAACGAAATTTTCATTGTAAGATTCCTCAGACTAAGGAATGCGTTGCTATGTCAAACTAGTTCGGGTAAGCTTTTTAATAGTTACATCAGACGGTGACGAACTCCCGTACACAGTATACTAACTTTGAATAGCACATATTTATATGGCTTTGCTGATTGACGGTTGCTAGGCATAAGCTTGCTTAGTCATACACACTGTGTACTGTCACAGATGCTATAGAAAAGCACTCATGAAACGCAAAATGGGGGCGCCCGCTGTTGTTAGGTAGGTAAAAACCAAAGATCGTTTGCGCGAGAATTAGAGCCTACTAAATGAAAACACTTAGGCCAAACGATTCCACCAACTAACAAAGGTGTAGACAGATACACAGTTAAGATCAATCTTAGGTCTTTGTGAAATCGGCCCCAGGCCTAACGTTAGTAAACCTTTCAGTTTGACTTCACTTAATGTGGTGAAAGTGTCCTAACATTAGTGTTATTCCATCTTCTTATAATCAGGATGTCCAATATGGTGATATCGATTACATGGATCGATACATGGATTTCACAGTGAACGAAACCAGTTACGGCAAGCAAAACCTTTCGGACTTTGTGGACGATTTGCATGCCCATGGACAACGATACATTATTATACTGGTAAGATAAGAGGGGAAACAACAAATATTTCGGAGTTCGTTTCAAAGACGACAACGACCGTGACTATGGCACCTTTTATGACGATGTACACTGAAATAATGAGGACAATTTTGACCATTGTAATTTTGTTGACGATGATAGGCCCTCATGGTAATGTAACAGTGACCATGGTAATTATATTGGTGATAAAAATAAGTGTCGCCGACGAAGACGATGACAACTGTAACCACAGTAGTTGTCAGTGTGACGTAATCCCTCTGTAAGCCACGCCCTTTTAGCACAAACTGATGCCACTTATTACCAGAAGCCCAATATATAAAGTTGCATTGAACTAGTTTTTCTTTGATGATTTATGCCAGAAAAAATCATAATGGGAGACTTTGGAACGCTAGGTGGCAGCAGACTATTGGTAAACTTCCATTGTTTGCGTAGTTCTGAGCATGTGCACGTTTTACCTGGGTGTTTCTGGTTCAGATAGCAAGCACCCTCATCTACAGGTTTCCTCAGGCTTCCGAGCTACAGTGGTTCAATTTTAGTTAGTTCACTTTTGAGGCATCCTTGGTTTCATTACAAGAAATTAATAATGATTTTTTTTTTTTTAATTTGATCAAAGCCTAAAATAATACAGTATGACAAGTCTGGCTGTATACTCTTGATTTGCAGGATCATTGCATCGGTAAAGAGGTTGGTTACGAAGCTTACGACACCGGAATTACTCAAGATATCTTCATTAAAACTCCAGATGGGCAGATCTTGGAAGGAGAGGTAGTCATAATGTAAATGTAACAATAACGAGTGGAAATTGATCATTCAGTATGAAAATTTTGCTTTACAAAATGAACTTTACTTAAAGATGCATGTAAATTAATTGGTATCTGCTAATTTCAAGTCCAGCACTATATTGGTTCTTAAAGGTATGTGAAATTAATAACATTTATTTCTTGTTGACTGGGAACACCTACTTTCAAACAGGAATTCAAGAAAACAAATTTCATAAATGCAGAAATCATATTTATATAAAAACATGTTACCACCAAAAACATTCCATGCAGTGTATGTTGCTGGTGACTGGTTTTTGATAGAAAAACAATTGTTGATATGTAGCCATTTTTCTCGGTTGTATTTGGCTCTCTTAAATTGTAATCATCTTGTTTCCTTACAAGGTATGGCCGGCAGTGAACGCCAGTGTATACCCTGACTTTACCCATCCCGACGCTACATCATGGTGGACAAAGTTATGCGACAGCTTTCACGATGAAATCTCCTACGATGCTCTATGGATTGTGAGTTGAGGATACATCCACGGATTATACATACTGGGGAAAAGGGTCCTGGTCCTCACGCTGAAAAACCACTGGAGGACATATTGCTGCTCAAAAGAACCGCGTACTATCCTGAACCAGGACTTGTGTCCATAGGCGTACTAGCCGGGGCGGGGGCAACCTCCCCCCCCCCGATTTCAGGCAAAAACAGTGGGGAAATTCGGGCAAAGCAAGAAGAAAAAATAAAAAATGCTTTTTGTTAGACATTGGTTCTTGTCTATTTTTATCTGTTTAAAATTCCGGGAAAAATCAATCCCCTGCCCCCCTTCCCCTCTTACACCAAAGAGCCCCCATAAGCCTATGCTTGTGTTCTCGAGTAAGAACTTAACTATAATAACTTCTCATGAACATGTAATGTATTACCTTAGTTTGGTTGGCTGGGGCTGCATACTCCTAAGGAGTTAGTTGAGATCATTTTCAGGAATGCATTGCGCGCGGTGAAAACGGGTGGTAAAAGTATATGACTTTCTGATACTTTGTTTTGTATTCAAACTGGTTACTTGTGATTTATTTGGGTTAACCTAGAGCTTCGGTTGATTCTTGGCTAATCACGTAACTGAACATTTGCTGATCTACTTGTTTTTTAAGGACATGAATGAGCCGTCGAACTTTGTTGCAGGGTCGCTAACCGGATGTGCGGAAAACACAATCAACAACCCTCCATATCTTCCAAGTAAGTTTACGTCAAATTCCGATAGCTCTTTCATACACCATTAATAACCATGTGACATATTTTGGCTACCCCTCTTCCCGACCACTGGATCTCCTATAGATCTTTCTTTTGCAATGGCACAGCCCGAATTTCCGCCGACCAAGATGGAGAGACTAAATATGCTAAGAAAAACCAGATAATTACAGTTTGCAAAATTATGTTATTATGTCCCACATCTGTGTCATCACGTCCGACCCATTGTGTCCGTCCGACACAATGGGTCGGACATAATGGCTCAAAATTGTCGTCGGACATAATGGTCCATGTTGGATATAATGGTGCGTAACAAACGTATTTTACAGGGAGTTGAAAGACTTTAAATCCTCCAGAGAATATTTTTCATCTGACTATCAGAGTCGAGAAAGTTGCTTCTTTAAAACCAACGTTGCTCGTTTTGAATGGGGTATTACCGAAACAATGTCACTCCGCGATACTCTTCGTGTCTTAACTACTATTATTTTCACCTCCTAAGACATTCTTGGTCGCATCATGCAAGATGGTAAACGTGGACTCTACGATAAAACAATCTGCATGGATGCCAGCCAGCATTGGGGAAACCATTACGATGTGCACAGTCTCTATGGGCACAGCATGTCTATTGCTACGCATGAGTAAGTAAGCGAGAAGGGACAAACATTACATGTGCCCTTCTTTTCGGCATAATGGAGGGTAGCACAGCCGTTTTCCTACAGTAAACTTACAGCCGTTTTGACCTCATTGAGGGCGCTGTTGTACATACCTCTATGGGACTCATGACGTCAGACGCGTAAGGACTCAAAGCGCTTGTTATTTTTTTTAAGGCAGGATTTAAAGTTGTTTTATTATATGACCCATTTATGTAGCACCTTTCAAGGGTTTACAAGGTGATTTGGCGCATTCAGCAGGCCCTGCCAGAAACACGGGGCAAACCCCTTCTCTTACGCTCAGTGTACTGGGTTCTTTTACGTGCATTCCACAACACACGGAACCATCGGCTTTACGTTCCATCCGAAGGACGAAGCAATAATGGTTAAGTGCCTTGCTGAAGGACACAAGTGTCAAGACCGGGACTCGAACCCGCACTCTGCTGATCAGAAACACCAAAGGTTGAGTCCGCTGCAATTGACCGCTTGTACGACACGCCATTATATTTTTCGTAAACAACTGTTTTGCATAACAAATGATAAACCATTCGTTTGTAAAAGCAGTGAAAAGCACCAAAAAACACTTCCTCCTTATGTAATTACGAGAGAGAGAGAGAGACGGCGAAAAAAACAGACAGCTGATTTAAACGAGTTATGATAGATAGTAGCTTAAAGTTTGCAATCTACGAAAGATTTTCCTAAATTTTGTTTCAACCAATCAATGTAGGAAAAATAATGAAATACTAAGTGATAACATGATTTACGTGTTCATTTATCCCGCTATTGTAGGGCGTTGAAGACTGTCTTCCCAGCCAAACGAAGCATGGTGCTTTCCCGTTCGACGTACGTTGGGAGCGGAGCGTACACCGGTCACTGGCTTGGGGATAATCAGAGCCAATGGCGGCAGATACCATGGAGTATCGTCGGTCAGTATGCTACCTGATGAGATTCGGACCCAATTTCATAAAAGCTGTTTAAGCATGATATAATATTGCTTAGTACATTTCTTTGCTAAGCGAAAATTAGTTGGACAGTAGTCGAAACAGTGTGAACAGTAGGGCACTATAGTCGCTAACCCCTTTTTTGTTATAAAGCAACATTTGTCTGTGCTTAGCGGTTTTTGGGGAGGCTTACTACTTTTATGAAACAGGGTCCCGAGTCTTTTGGAGGAGTTGTCTTGCCCTTGCATCCAACCAACCCAAAAAGACATCTTCATTAGTGTGTCCAAGGACCTAGTGTTTCCTCTTCTGAAAACTCCACTTTGCTTTGATTGGCTTTCAAAGACCAACGTGACCAAAAGTTGAAATAGGTCCTTTTAGTTACAATGGCCTTAAAAAGGCTTAGCAAATTATGTTTGCAGCATCGTAAATGCTGTTGCCCGTTCCGTCATTAGTATGGTTGGCATACGGGGCCTTTTAGTTGCGAAGAAGTCTATTTTTGTTACACAGATATTTTTGAATGTTCGATGTCCATCAAGGGCCACCATAAAGAGTACTTTATGCACACGCTAGCAATTAATTTATATACGGCCGTTACCGAAGCAAGCGGCAACGGCTATGGCCGTTGGCTGCAGAGACATTGGTCTGGACCAACTTCTTCTAGTCAAATTGATTGAATTATTTTTAGAGTGTTTTATTTTAAACATATCCTGTTTCTGTTCTCCCTAGGAATGCTGGAATTTAGTCTCTTCGGTTTTACATACGTAAGTTGTGTCTTTAAGGGAATGATGCAAGTCACCATTTTAGTCACGAACAAGACTTTCAGTTTAGCTCTGCTCAGATCACAGGCGAAACAAGGGTAAAGTTTTAGGGAGGCACAAGGTGGTGCACCACTTTTTTTTTCTAGGGGGTACTTCTAGCTAATTAAAAATGTTCACTTTTCCTAAAAAAGCGCTCTTGTTACAAGCCGTTTACTATTTTTTATAATATAAGATAATCTGACGTGGCGGTAGAAACAATTATACTGACTGTGTGTAAATAATAAAAAATTATTTACGAAAAACATTGAAATAACTACTGTACACAAAGCTTATAAAATGTAACATTTTACTCTGGTAAATTTTAATCTCAAAAGTCAAGATTTGAAATGGGGGGCACCCGGGGGGGGGGGGCACGGACATCAATTTGGTGGGGGGCCACTCGTCTGACGTCATGAGTCCCATAGAGATATGTACAACAGCGCCCCCATTGAGGTCAAAACGGCCATAAGTTTACTTTTAATAGGAAAACGGCAGTGCATACCCTCTATTAAGAGTTGTATGTCAGTTGATAAAAGTTCCACCAAATACATTCTTTGTGTTAGCTTAGGCCCGTATTATAGAGACTCCTGAAGTGGGGAAAGTTTGTACCTTGATTTTTTTTAAATCGATGCTCAGACTGGATCGGATATATGCGGCTTTTGGTTTGCCACTACGTATGAGATGTGTCTACGATGGAGCCAAGTTGGTGCATTCTATCCTTTCGCCAGGAACCACAATGGAAGGGACTGGCCAGTAAGTTCCATGAAGTGTATCATTAAATCCAATGGGAGACTTTAGAACGATAGATGGCGGCAGACTTACCAGATAAAATGTTCATTGATACGTAGTTATGAGCGTGCGCACATTTCCGAGACAATGGCTATACCTGATAAATTTGCTGCCATCTACCGTCTTCAAAATCTCCCATTGGAGTTAAAATCATGCAGATGTTTGTTTTTCTGGATTAACGGGGATGATCAATGGTAACCAAGTGGTGTTTTCCACAATGTTGTAATACTCGCACTCGGTACTCGTGCTTGAGTGCTACTCGAGTAAATGGTACTTGTACTGGTACTCGGCTAGCAAACAAATTGTACTCGAATTCCGTACTCGACACTCGGCTGAAATGTACTCGGACTCCGATTCTAAATACTCGTGATTAAAAAAAATACACTTTCCTTTCCGCTTTCCTAACGTGCGTTAAGGCAAGTAGTAGGGAAATGAAGCTGTGGAAAAGTAAAACGGAAGTTGTCTTTGATGTATTTATGTTAGAAAGATATGTATAATATCAAACACACATTTTGAAATTAGTAATAGCAAAAGCATATAGGCCTACGTTTTTTATATCCCTTCTTTTGTATAAAGTGCTCGTATTTAAAGTTTTATGTACTTGGTACTCGGCTGTTGGTCTCAGTAATCTGATATCAGAATACTCAGTACTCGGACACTTTCACTCGTACTCGGTGGCCCGAGTACTCGTATTCAAGTACTACTCGGCCACCCTAGTACTCGACAGTACTTGACACTCGACTGAAAAGTACTACAGCACTGGTTTTCCGTGGAGTTAACCAAAGAGAGTGGTACTGTTAGCAAAACGTGTTGGCCTATAACCTCATGTTCCCCATTCCTTATTCATAACAAAATGTTACGGATGCAACCATTCCCTCAACCGGTACCAGACAACCCTTAGCGCTGACTATTATTTAAGTTACTGACAGGGGACACTGCTATTTATATACATCAATACAATACCCAAAACATCTAGTATGTTCACATCCGTGTGGAGCTTCTTCTTTTTTAATGCTATGGTAACCTTCATTCCAGCCGCAACATCCAGCAGCATTTGATGAAGCATTCTCAGCCAACGCCAAATGGGTCCTTGAAATTCGCTACAAACTCCTGCCTTTGTTGTACACGCTCTTTTATGAGGCTACTACGACGGGAACGACTGTTGCAAGGCCGCTATTACACGAGTAAAGTTGTTTTATTCGTATAATTTTTTTCTTTAAACATCTAAGTATTTGTCAAAGTGTCGTCAATTTTATGACTTAACTTGCTGCAGATTTCTCGAAACTCTGGCCAACGATTATTTAACATCTTAAAAACCCAATTATTCTCATCAACAATATAATATTGCCATGGGAGTTGACCATCCACCCACAACCATTACATTGCACGGGTTGTGTGATTTTGAGCAACTATGCACACAACTATTGTTTACTGTGTGGATGTTATCATGCAGCATGCAGGCAATATAGGGCATCTATCTTTCAAACTACATTTTTGTGGTGCGCGAGGCCGAGCGGTATAGTGCATCGGACTCAAGTTCTGGAGGCTAAGTCATCAGAATGTGGGTTCGAATCCCAGTCATGACGCTTGTGTCCCTGAGAGAGACACTTAATTATAATTGCTTCAAATAGGGGAAGAGGCAGTTATGTTTGTCTCGCAACGGATTCATTTCTTGTTCTTAGCTGTGCGCTGTGCAGTGAAGAGACTTTCGGTTATATCTCGCCATGTCTTGTTTCTGAGCATTTGGGCAGGTTTCTACCCCTTCAAAAAGTAGTCCACACCTCGAGTGGCCTTTGGGCCCTGTGATGGGCAAATTGCATTAAACAAAATGTTGATGATATTGGTTGATCAGATAGCAAAAGGGTTTTAAACAGTTTAAATCTTGTATTTTTCTCCAGATTTCCAGAGACTCTAGGAATGAACATCGACCGCCAGTTTTTATGGGGCGCCTCGTTCCTCATTACACCAGTGCTCGAAGAGGTAAGCTAACAGTGTCAGCCACCTTTGTTAACCTCATTATAAGACCATGTGACCTTGTTCATTCCAGGGCCTTACTGCCAGGCAAGACACTACACTGGTCACGTGGGCAATTTTTACATTTTGAGTCATAATTTCCACTTAATTTCAAGAGTTCTAAAAAGAACAGCTCAACCATTTTAGAGATATTCTTTTCTTCATGTCATATCAAAAATTGATAAAAATCAGACGGTGCAATCTCCATCAAATATAAGATTTTGTGTTTTCTTCCATTGGTTTTCTCAGGGAAAAACAAGTGTAGAAGCTTACATTCCCAACGCACGTTGGTACGACTACTACGACTCACCGGTAAGACTTACAATCTAATGGGAGAATTTGGAACGATAGGTGGCAGCAGACTTACCAGGTAAACTGTCATTGTTTACGTAGTTATGAGCGTGCCCACATTTCTAAGAACAATGGATTTACTTGGTAAGTCTGCTGCCACCTAACGTCCTCAAAAGTCTCCCATTATCAAACACAACCGATGTACTCTTCAATCTACAATCGCGGACAAAATTGTTGGGACAGTGTATAACGCAACCTCGTACCAATAATGTCAACATGCCGCAAATGCTCAAGCAACTGTGATCAAAAGTGGTAAACATTTGAACCGGGGGCAAATTTTTTTCCTGCAGTTCAGAATTGCGATCCTCGATTTTTTTTTCAATTTTTTTTTTCAAGGATTTCCTTTTTTGGAATAGATTTAAACACACAAAAATTCCCCATTGAAAATCATTACGACAGTGGTAATTTCAAACTGCAGAAAAAACGTAACCGGGGGTACTGGGATGTCCCAAGCAGATTGTAGATGGATGTCGTGCTCCATAGCATGCTTTGCATTTCATTAAAAAGAACAAATGAGAGAAGGATTTATGTTGTTCTGTGGGATGGTTTACATCCATTATCAATACCCTAGGGTAAAGAGGTAGACCCAAGTTTACGCGGTAAGACGGCTGTGCTGGACGCTGACTTGATGACCATTAATCTACACATCAGAGGTGGATACGTGATACCATTCCAGGAACCTGCAAACACTACAGTCTACAGGTAAGGCACCAGTGGCGTGTCTGAAGGTACGGCAGGTGTGGCACGTGACCTGGGCGCCACTTGAAGAAGGGCGCCACTGGTCAGTTGTATTTCTCACAAGCGCCATAGTTTGTTAGCTAAAAGATTAACGACCTTGACTAGTATTTTTGAGCTGATAGTATGGTAAAGTTTAATTTAAAAGATGGAGCAAGTTCGATCAAGGACCATAGTTAACCATAGTTCGACTAACTCTGATCAAACTCACGCTAGTTGACTATTCGAGACCGGCCTACCAAGCTTGGTCGCATCGCTGGTTACCAATAGCCGTTTCATATTATCACATTGCAGAGGGGACCAGTTATCAGAAAAGCGATAACGTTGATTTCGCCATTTTCTCATGGTCATGACATGACTAAAGTTGTTCGCTCTTCAACTTCAGTGCGCATGCGTTACGTATGTCACTAACCAACCACTAGTTAACCATTGGTCCTTGATCGAACTTGCTCATGGGTGTCAGATGTTTAGACAGGGGCGCAATTTCAGTGCTTCCCACAAGCGCTATTTTCCGTAGATACGCCGATGGCAAGGACACTCCTGAAACCTGTTTATAAATATCACTGTCTGTATGTATGGTTACTCCATAGAGCCAGCATCTAAATATAGGGAATGTAACTTTGGACTTTCTAATTGGTGAAACATCAACAATAGGCGGCTCTTATACAGCGCAATTCCAAAGCATGATCATTGCGCTTCGAACATTATTACCCCTAGTCACTGGGCCAATTATGTCATTCCTTAAACCATCTCAGCTGACTGGGGAGTATACAGCCTGTGCTGCCACAAGTATGTGGCGCACCAAGCTAAATCGGTCACATGAACCATCTCTGCCCTCACAGGTACCCATGGTCGAAGAGAAGCAGTTAAGTGTCTTGGTCAAGTCATGACCGGGATTTGAACCCACACCCCAGTTACTTAGCCCCCAAAGCTTGTATCCGATAAACTAAGCCGCTTGGTCATGACAAGCCAATGTGGATCTTATGTGGATGACTGATGTTTAGAGGCCGTACATCGTGTGTGCAGACATTGTTGTCTACTCTTGTGCACACTTTGTATATGCAATTCGTAACCGATTACGGAACCAGTCTATTCTGGAACCAGTCTATTCTGGAACCACTCTATTTCGTTATGCAATGTTTGGAGTACTGAGTGAAACTGGTGATAATTGGTTCAAATACCACATTCAGTATATACAGCTCAGTCAAATATAATGTTGGGGTGAACAAAGAAAAAAAAATAATAGAGCGGGATTTGAACCTGCGACCCCGAATTCACGTGCCGGCGCTCTACCAACTGAGCTATCCAGCCCTTGGCGGTCTCCTTATTTAGTCAATATCTTTTTTTTTTTCTGGGTGCCAGTCAGAAGCCATTCAACTTGAAACTGCTGTGTAACCAGGGGATCACACCCAAGTATACGATACAACCTGGGAAGCAGCAGGACAGGGATCACCTTAAGGGGATGCAAATTTTTATCAAGTGAAATTTTTATCAAGGGAAACTAACTGGGTAATTTTTCAATTTCGGGGTGAACACAAAATAACATTCTTTAATTGTCTCGAATCTTACCTCAGCCGAATGAACCCAATGGGGCTGATTGTAGCTCTAGATGACAACAAATCAGCGACTGGTAAACTTTTTTGGGACGATGGCGAATCAAGGAGTAAGTATAATTATTGTATTTAGCCTATACATAAATTGGACATTCAACTCAAACATGGTAAAAGTAAAGCTCGGCATTTACTTTCCAATCATCCCAAAAGAAATTGTTCATTCATTTATTCATTCACATATTTTATTTCAATGCTGTCACTGTGGATTGGCGCCAGATTTTAAAAATAATATTAACAGTTTGACGATTTTCCTATGATCGTTATTTTGTTTTGCTTAGATAATGTTACCACGCAAAATTAATGTGAATGATTATAATAATAATGTGGTCATTATGTCATCTGTGTTTTCTCCTTTGGGCAGATTCTTTAGCCAATGGAGAATACGTTCTTACGGAATTCTCCGTAGAAAGTGCCAGCGGAAAGGTAAGAGAATATAGTTGTAACGTATTGCATTAGTGTTTTAAACTTTTTCTTTCGTACGATGAACAGCTTAGAGCGTAAGATCTAGATTAGACAGCCAGGCCAGTGCTGCGTCTGTGGCTTCATGGATTGTCTTGAGACAACCAAGGAGGCACCTAAAGGAACAGTCTTGGACAACATGCTGGACAGTCTAAGCAGGGTGCCCGCAGTCACATGCAGGGCTGTCTATCATCTTCCATTTGTTCAGGTGATAAGCTGTTCTGGCGTGAAGGGTCCAGACCGTGTTAAAGAGCTGGCAACTGTTTTCGAAGGAGGTTGAAACCTGTGACCTGTTTTTGTGGGATCCCGGACAAAGTCTTTGTTCGCAACATTTGCATCTGCCCAGAGATTTTGCGGTTTAGATTTAGAATCTAAATTGGCATCTTTAAGAAGGGGTGAGAGATGACAGCCTTTATGTGGTCTATCCTGATCTCAGCTAATGCCATCAAACCGATGTATCCGGCAATATTGATTGTGTCTCACTCTATTAATTTGGTTTGCGGTAACACCATGTGATTATATCTACTTTGCTGTATACAGTAGATTGTTCTTGTGAGAACTTGGCCTGTTGTTATTCTACTACCGCGGGGTAGATTTCGGAATTCGGGGGGACAACTTAGTTCTGAAAAGAACTGTCCTGCTTATTAAAGACTACCTTGGGAGGTAGGAAATCGGCCGGGACTACTACTATATACTACTTTTTGCCCAGTGGATTGAGGGGACTTTCTCGGATAATTTCACTGCCGCGGAGTGAGTTTATTGGTCTCAACGTTTGGACTAGCTTGCTCTAGTCATCGTCAGGAGACTGTATTGAGGGAACTATAGGTTAAGTTGTTGATTTTCATTACTGAGATTTATTAAACAAGAAAAGATCTCGCTGAGTGATGTATTTTCTTCTTTTGTGGGCACAAACGTCTCAATACGACGACAACAAAAATTCAATTATTTTGTTAAAGCTGTTTAAAGGTCGATTACTGGGTCTTACAAGTCGTCGTGTGCCCGGAAGACGGACGTATAACGAAAGTGTGAACGGAAAAGGGGCAAAAGCAATGGAATGCTTTGGAACGCTAGGTGGCAGCAGACTTACCAGGGAAATTTCCGTTGTTTGCGTAGTTCTGAACATGAGCAATTTTCCGAGAACAATGGATTTACCTGTCAAGTCTGCTGCTACCCAGTGTCCTCGAACGTCTTCCTCTTATGTTCAAAATTGTGTTTCAAGAAAACTGAGCTTGACAATTATATCGGTTTACTGATCATTGCTCTGTTTTGCTTGAGAGCAATGATCAGGCGTGCTGTCTCCGACATGCTGAGAAGGGCACGAATCTGTGTGGAACAAAATGGCGGTCACGTGGAGGACTAAATGGGTAAAGTAAATGATATTTATTGAAGCACATACCATACTTGCTTCTCTAGACTTTTGATCCAATTCTGAACAAAGCAAGTGTTTGCGCAAGCCATTTTTTGAGCGATTTAGGATAATAGCCCCTGCTCACTCAGGCATGAAAATCTGTTAATGATCACAAGTTTAATAACAGCATGATACTCTAATCAACCAAAGTAGGAGAAGAGATTTTCGAAAAAATGTTCACATTTTTATTTTGCAGTTAATTTTCTGAGTGTATACTTTTTTTTGATACACCCTGTATATATAGGGAGGTAAAATCTGCATGGAAATGGGCCAACAGGTCTCCGGAGTAATGGTAGCAAAACATGTTAACAGTAATACCGTGTTTCCCTCCAGAGGAGCCATTTCATTACTAATACCATCTTTTGTTACTGGGTCAAAAAGTACTTTGTGTGCATGGAAGAAGGTCGCAGAGCCTTACGCCCTTCTTCCGGGCAATTGACGAAGTGTCTTGAATCTTTTTTTTTTTTTTTTTTTTTTTTTTTTTTTACAGGGTACCCTTAACATTGCAAAAAAGATCACCAATTATGCCACCACATTGGCATTTGAGACTGTACATGTTATGGGGTTAAAGAGTGTTCCAACAATTGCTATGGCAAACGGTGTTCCAATACAAAGCCAGAACTTCCAGTTTGACGACACTATCAAGGTACCCCAAAGTCTATTTATCATTTCTCATTTTTTACTAATTGTAATATCTGATTTACTGATATCAGTTTTGCAGTTTTAAAAATTTGGTCTTGTAAATAGGTTTTTCTCGGTCGATTTAAGCAAACCTTATTTCAGTTTCCTTAACACGCGTCTAAATTCATGCACGCTTCCCCAATTCAAACTATTATAGGGTTTCTATTTTGCTACTATTGCATTCAATTTCGTTTTCGTGCACACATGATTTCATTCGTCTCATTCAGGTTCGTTTCAGTCATTCATTAATAATAATAGACATTCAAGCCTTAATTTTAACCACTCTTCAGTGAATTTCTAACACCTATTTGCAATTGATGAGATTGAATGGTTGAGCAGCCTCTTGCTGTTTGCTTTTAACGAAATTGAATGATCTTTGCGACCTAACTAATTTGAATGATCTTATTTGACCAAGTGAATACTAATCTGTTGAAATTGAACTACTCCTTTTGACTTTTGAATGCTGATGCAACGGGGCATTCAATTTTCGAACTAAATTGAATGAGCCAGGTGTTAAATTGAACGAATTTTTGTTGAAACTGGCCAGGAAAACCTATATTATATAATATGGATAAGTAAGTGAAATACAAGTCATTATTTGGTAAATTGACTGTTACTGTTTTAAAAGCCCGCCCTCAATAGCCTATGCGCGGAGCAGATAATGATCATTTTGAACTTAACGGTTTGTTTATTTATTAACAGATGCTTACGCTGACGGGACTTGATCTGAGGATAACCAACTCGCACATCGTTCAGTGGGAATAAGGAATCAAAGTTATATTAATCAAATTTAACATTAAGAATAATATGAAAAAAAATAATAATAATACGCAGTTCTTATATATAGCACTTTATCACATCCGATGGGCGTCTCAATTGCGCTCAGTATTTTTTTTCCTGCAAGGTATGTGGAGTTAAGTTTTTGAAGTACAGTCTCAAAACTCCTGGGTCAGAATTGACCCGGCTGGGTCAGCATAGCCCGGAATCTGAGTCAAAATGACCCAGAAATGGGTCAAACTTACGCAGAAACCCATCTTTAAAAATCAATGTCCGTGTCAATCTGACCCAGAGATGGATCAGCCGCCTGGGACCCGAAAACCGAGTCAATTCTGACCCGGGAGATTTTAGAGTGTATGAGACCTTTTCCTTTACCTAGCCCTATGTAACGGTTTACAAGGTGCTGTGGCCTAATCTGCAGCCGAATGAAATTATAACATTTAGAGAAAGATTAAAGACTTGACAAAATAATACTGTACATTAACAATAATTAATGGATGCTTGTTTATATAGCGCTCAAATCCGCCACTCGTGGAGCTCTAACATTATTAACCTGGTCACTGTGTCATTTATTATTAAAACCATCACAGCTCGCTGTGGAGTATACAGCCCGTTCTGCCAAGTATGAAGCGCAACCCATGGTACTCCTGGGTGAAAGAGAAGCAGTTAAAATTAAGTGTCTTGCTCAAGGACACAGGTGTCATGACAGGGATTCGAACCCACATCCTGATGACTTATTATCCACAGAACTTGAGTCTGATGCACTACAGACTGCTCGGCCATGACAAGCCATAATAACTAACTCATTTCACTGTTGAATTTAAATTAAACAAGGAATAAATTATCAATTAAAAGTGTGGACTAATGTACTTAGTTCTAATCAATGATGCCAGTTTAATTTTGGTAGTCGAGTTAAGTTTGAGTATTTGCTATGTAGCCATACTCCTACCTATCAAATAAAAGTCCAAAATTTACAAAACTTTACTTGTTACTTTTTCTGCATTCAATAGTTTGGTGAATTTCCATAAAAACGGGCACAAATTATGACCTATAAGTATTGTCTAGTGAAAAAGTTGCATACATTTACATTTCTTTTTTTCTCTCCATTCTTCGCCCTAGATGGACTAAATATATAACTATAATTTCCTTGTGGTATTTTTGTTCTCTTTTTTATACAAGAAGCTCAAGGTTATTTTCGAAAAATTAAAAGTCAAAAGGTTTTAAAGCCCTTGAATTTTTGTTGTTTTTTTTTTGTTGAGGGCAGCTACCATGTTTTTAATGAATTACATGTTTCTTCATTTTTTTTATGGGGGCACCTAGGGGCACTAGAATTTTTGTGGGGGCACGTGTCCACAGGCCCCCGCCCCCTTGGCTACGCCGCTGTTTTTTTTTGTTTTTTGGTTTTTTTTTGGTGTGTAGATTATTTTCTTCTTTTTGCTTCTTCTTTCTTTTTTTCAATAAAATGGGATTACCAGAGTTGATAAAGATTTTTGCAGGTCGGTTGTACTGTGTGTTTCATGATGGAAACATAATGTGTTTATCGATGGAAACCTACTTTTCCAAAAGACAATGATGTAACATACATTCACGTGACTATCAACAAATCAATGGTGTTTTTAGTGCCTTTATGCCTGTAAGCCAACACACAAAAATAGTAAACATAATTTTTATCTAAGTTTATTCCAATCGCTCTTACTGTAAAATGGGTATACCAGACACAGTAAGTGGCAAGCACAAAATCTAACAGACGAAAGCAAACATCAACACCTACAAAAAATTATGCCCCCACGCTATACGTTAATGATTAACTAATCCATGCATTCTTGCCTCATTGAATCACTACACGGTTTAGCGTTGTATCAATAGTCAGTGCGATCGCAGTGAATGGTACGGCCTAGCCCATAAATACGCGTACTTTGGACCGTCGAGTTACCAATTAATGAAAACTATAAAAGAGACTTATCTCATATCTGCAAAATAACCGCCATTAGCGGCAGCCATTTTGAGAATATATTAATACAGCTCTAAATGTTCACACTAAAGTTTGAGCTTGGAATGAATAACGGACTGGACACAGAATAAGATGAACTGCTCAAAAACAGACTAGTCTGCATTTACAAGTACGCTTAGCACACACGGTAAGGAACGCTATCGGTTTTGAAGTGAAATCGGTGAAAGAAAAGGGTTTTTTTTGTCATTGTGTGAGTGTGACTGGACGCACCCTTTCTGTTGACTTCGTGTACACGACCAGACGGCAGACATGGCACTGAAGGGAGCCGTGATCGTAGGACTAGCCGTGTTCCTCGGGTGCCTGTTTCTCGTGATGCTACCCTCGCTGATCGTCACGGCGCGGCCGTATTCTAACTGGCGATTCAGGCAGGTGCTGTGCGAGTACAGCGCGCAGAATGAGGAGAACAACCGGCTGGACTGCTTCCCGGAGGTGAAGATGCCCACGGAGAGGGAGTGCCAAGCCAGGGGGTGCTGCTACGTGGATGTGACCGTCAACCGAGAGGGCTTGGTCCCAGAATGTTACTTGCCGAGTGGAATTGGGTATGAGGTAAGACACTCTTGTTACCACTTGCTGTTTTTAGTGACTGGACTTGAAGACAAAGTACATGTACAAGATGGGTAACTTACAAATTAGTTTCAATCTGACTAAATGGTCACTGGCTGAACAACCTACTCTCAAAGCTAATATCTTCGGATCACAGAAATAAGTTTGGTCTTAATAAACGTGTTACGTATAATAAAGTAAGACTTTGTGCTATCATTTTTCAAACTTGTTGTTTGTTTTACTAAATTAAAGTGGAGTATAGCATTGAAGACCCCCAAAATTACCGTTGCTTGAAAAGCCCGCTATAAACGTGTTTTATATGCACCATTATCTCCGACACGGACCATTATGTCCAACCCATAGTGTCCGACGAACCATTATGAACTCCCATTGTGTCTGACAAACCATTAGGTCCGGCCATTAGGATAAGCTACTGTAACAAATCCTCAAACTTCTAGTAAAACCATGGAATAGATTTGGGAAGTTGTTGTTCTTGCTGTTGTTGCTGCTGCTGCTGCTGCTGCTGTTGTTTGTTGTTGCTGCTGCTGCTGCTGTTGCTTTTGCTGTTGGTTTTTTTTTTTTTTTTTTTTTGGTTTTTGTTTTAGTTTTTGTTATGGTATGTGTCATGAAGGTTACGTTTAAGTACTAAATACGCATGTGTTGTATAATAGACTGTTCACCTATAAATGCTCAAGATCTTATTTCCTCCGACAGGTAATGGGAACACCGCAGCTCCTGACGTCAGGGTACGAGTTGTATCTTCAGAGGATCAAAACCCCGCGGTTCTTTTACAGGGAAGCAGAGAACCTCGTGGTGCATGTAGACGAACAGTCAGAGAATAGGCTCCATGTCAAGGTGTTGTACTTTTTTTCCCCCTGGAAACTCAATGTATTATTAGGTATAAGGGTTCAAACATTTTACCTGTTAGCAAAACAGTTGAATACGGATGATGTCAAGACTAGATCCCTGGAGGAGGGGGCCAGGGACGCCATATTTGCCATGAGTGTGTTTTGTCCTCCCAGAAATGCAACGTGAACAAAACGAGGCTGGAAGGAAACACAGTCCCTTCTTATGGACCCTTCTTATGAAAATGAGTATCAGAATTATCATTGTCACTGTGTATACGGCGAACCTGTCGAAGATGACCCATGATCAGATTCTTTTACCCATGAAACATTTTGTGGGGCCTTGTTACTCTGTGGGTCGGTATACCAGAATAACCCCCATTTGCTTACCTACTGCTTACCTACACAGATCTCCGAATACCATTACGTAAATTACCAAGACTGGAAGTTCCCCGTGATAATGGACCGATTGTGGGAGCCTCGTTATGAAGTTCCTATTGACGTCACGAAACCCGCCAGACAGTCTGCGTGGAAAGACTACATCTTTAACTACACCACCAGCCCCTTCACTATGCAGTTAACCAGGCGTATTAGTAAACGATTTAACATGTAAGAGGACACTTATCGCAGGTTTAGTTTATTCAAGACCTCCGTAAGTTGCAGAAAGATGAATACAATACTAAAACGAATATTCTCGAGGTGGGGTGCCCGGAAGAAGGGCGTAACGAAAGTGTAACAGAAAAAGGGGCGGGGCGTAAGCACTTAAAGCCCCAGCTCAACCTTGGTAAGAAAAACAAACATAAATGTTCACAGATTTACATGTAACTTTCAAGGTATCAAGATGATGATGGTAGAAAACTGTCCTAGATTTATTTCTGCCTGAAAGTGTTATCGTTTTTATATAATAGATTAAATAAGATCCAAAATTAGTTTTCGTCTCAGTGAGACGAAAACTCTGCCTATGGGAGTGTGTACAAAAATGCTGAATGTAATTTTACCGTTCTCTCGCAAACGAAACAAAGAAATGAGCTGGCATTTTCACGGGTTGGTTTTTGTCACGGTTATTTTGATTTGTGCAAAGAGCTGGGGCTTCAATGTGCAGTAATTGCGTTTCAAGAAAACTTTTGATCGTTCAAAAGCTTTTGACGTTTGATCGTTCTCTGCCATTTATAAGTCATTATAGGAAGGTTACATTTTGCATTGAAATTGGGAAACATGTCTAGAGGGGATAGTTAGTTCTAGCGACAAAAACGTCACAGTGTTGCCATATATTTTGTCAGGAGCCATTTTATTGCTTACGACAGTCTGTTGCTGGGACAAAAAGTACTCTGTGTGCCTGGACGAAGGTCGAGATCCTTATACCCTTTCGCAGGGCGCCCGACGTTCTGTAATTCCCTTTGTGTCAATGTATTTTGAGATGGCACAACACCAGACCATTCATGCTTGGTTTATTTAAAAGAGAGGGAGAGAGGGGGAATGAAGTTAAGGAAGAGTATTTTATTATAGCCTAAGGCGAGTTTTTAGAGATTGTTTTTAATAAGCGTAAGATATCGGGGTTGTCTCTAAGACGTAGAGATTTCCAGAGGCGGAGGCAAAGTTAGAAAAAGGCCCTGGTCCCATAATTGTGTTGAGATTTGTTTCCCATCTATGCCGTCGTTAAAGAGTTTTTCCCCCATCCAATCTTATTTGTCTGCCCTAATAATGCCTCATTTATCATTGTGGCCAGACTTTTTACAAAGAGGAAGGGGTTGCAGGCGCCCTCTCTGAAAACTCCCGGGTCAGAATTGACCCGGATTCCGGGTCCCATGGGGGCCATACATTTTTCTGGGTCAGGCTGACCCGGAAAAGGGTTAGAAAATGAAATTTTAACCCGGATTCTGCGTCAGTCTGACCCATTTCTGGGTCATTTTGACACAAATTCCGGGTCATTTTCGACCCTGGGGTTTTTACTATGAAGATTGGCATACTGAATGTTAAGTTGTTCCATCACCAGCTCCTTCTAATTCGAAGCTACTTCTTCTGCTCTTGATTTTTCTTGCTCACAGGATCGATACGTCTCTGGGAGCCCTAGTGTTTGAGGATCAGTTCTTGCAGATGACGATGAAGCTGCCGAACTCCGTACTCTACGGCTTCGGGGAGCACAAGAAAAAGCGACTACGTCACCTCATGAACTGGCGCGACATCGGCATGTTCAGCGCCCCGGGACACGTGGATGACGACACGGTGTGAAATCAAAGATAACAAATAACAATTAAAATCAACAATAACAAAGGGCCATTTAATCCAAAACAAAATTTGTTGATAAGCGATACACTCAAAAATGTGGGCAAAGAATACTTTCCCACATCCCCAAAGCTTGTGAAGAAACGGTATATATTAAAGAATCATTTATTTTGACGGTCCAAAGCAAATCAAATAGGTGAGACTATGAGCTTTCAATTAACAGCCAAGTAGGCTCTTTAGAACGTTTGAGACAATATGTCTATCTTTCAGTTGGCTTCACTTTTGATGACATTTTACTATATTCCGAGACTATAAGTGCCTCTTTTTGGCGTGGGGTGTAACGTATTACGTCACGTGTTACGTCAAATGTTACGATAATAAGATTAGAACCCATGCAGGCCTGTATGATTTTCTACGTGTTTCCAAACATGATAACAATTAGTGCTAGCTGTTTCATGGTTTTGTTTATAAGAGATACCTGAAAAGTTGTTAGTGGTTAACTGACATGTCACGTGTACCATAGATGTTCTAAATATGTTTGAATGCCCCCGTCTGGTACAAGTTTATCCACCCCCTACCCCTACCAAAGAACAAAAAAAAAAAAAAAGCAAAAGCAGCAAATTGATAACGAATAAACAACAACTAATTTATAAAAAGAGAAAAGGAAAGAAAAATGTACAGTAAATTTACAAGAACTTTTATTTTATTACAGCAAGAGAACGCCAACCTGTACGGACATCATCCATTCTTTCTCAATATCGACGACGATGGAAATGCGTTTGGAGTCTATTTCCATAACAGTAACGCGATGGGTAAGTACTTATACAACCAAATAAATGCTTACTGGTTACACAACTGTTAATGGTAAAATCCCATGGTGGTTTGCTGACAGAGCTTAACAACTAAGTAGTGTTTGAAGCTTTGCATGATCAACTAAGTAGTGTTTGAAGCTTTGCATGATGTGAAGGATAATACAAAACTATAACTAGTAAACTATTAAACTTGCAAGCTGACTAGTTTGCTAGTTATAGTTTGGTATCAGCTTAAAAAAATAACGGGAAGACGACAAGAGTAAATAATTAGGTGGATCCAGCACAAAAAAAAAGTCTAAAGAAAAACACGAATAAACGGAATAATACAAACAATTTAAAAGCATGCAGTCGCCTATAAATGTAGATTGAAAGATGCTATTGTTTGGCGTCGATCAGTTCTATTGATAATGACAACTCATTGACGAGAATATAAAATACATAAACAAAGTGCAATAACTCAAATAAAAACTTCATCTGGGTGATGCAAACCAAGATACACTGCTGCTCCTATATTTGACTTCCATAGTTCGTCTGATCATCGCACCTACAGTTGAGTGTCATTATTTCCTGTTACGAAATTAATTGTTCAGAAAATGTCCTTCAACATTGCCTCCCTTCCCTAGATGTACACTTGACGCCAATGCCCGCAGTCACCTGGAGGACAACGGGTGGAATTTTGGATTTCTACATCTTCACCGGCCCAACGCCGCAGCAGGTCATCCAACAATACCAGGAGGTAGGTGTAAATATACTGCTTATAATTAGGGAATAACAGTGCGAGGACCCGGTCTTCACTGCTTGGTAATGACCTTGGGTGGTGGCTGGCCGCTGTTAACGACCAAGCCGGAGGCGCGGTCGTTAATAAATACTTTTTTAACGAAATAAACGGCTAAAATCGTCCATTTTGTAACTTTTCTTTCTCGGCGATACTTTCTTGTTTTGTTAGCCGGTCTTTATATCGCCGTTAATACACCCCCACGTGATCACGTTTTGACCAATCAGAATCCACAAACTGTCCTAGGTATTTATTAATACACTTTAACTCTGATAAAACAGATATGAGTTAATTAGAAAAACTAGCTGTTGCAAACTGCTTATCAACCACAAAGACCTGTTGTATAAATTTAAAAAATAACTATTAATGGTCCCACGTTTCGACCCTAGCATAGTCTTTCTCAAAGGCTAAAAGGCTAAAGACACCCCCACCCCTTCGTCTCCCTCTTCATTGTTCATCCCTTGCATCTTCTGACTGTTTTCTGCCTCTCTCTTTTCGCTTCCTTGACTGCTTCTGTTTCTCCAGTATACTTGTATGTGTGTGTTGTGTTGTGTTGTCATTTAGCCTTTGACGAGAAAGACTCTGCTAGGGTCGAAACATGGGGCCATTAACAATTGTTTGCTAAAATTAATACGACGAAGGATTGATAATTTACGATAAAAAAGAGTAAAATTTTTTATTTTGAATCTTGGAGTTACGTCTGAAATCGTAACATTCAGTACTTGTTGAAACATACGACTAACTTGTTTGATGATTTTTTATTTCTATAAATACAAACATTTGGATAAAAGGAATTAATGCAGTCTTTAAAAGAAACTTTGAATTAGAGGGGAAGAAAGACTGTATCAAAGACCAAAGGGATGAACTCTTCCAAATTTATTGTTAAGAAATGCAACATATAGGTCCACCAGTGCATTTTGGCGAGGTCCCTGTTCTTGATTTCAAAAATAATGAAGTAAAAACTAGCGATGTAAAAGTAATCAACATATGTTTTCCCGGTCAATTTCAGACAAAAATTAATTCATTTTCATTATTAACACGCATTCAAATTCACGCATATTTCTCTAGATCAATCAATGTATTTTTGTAGCTACTATTGCATTCAATTTCATTTTTGTGCACATATTATTATGATTTCCTTCTTCTATTCAGGTTCGTTTCAGTCATTCTATTTCATTAAGAGACATTCCAGACTACAATTTCACCGTATTCTTCAGTTTGATTTCTACTACTCATTTACAACTGATGGAATTGAATGGTTTACCAGCCTCTTGCTGTTAGCTTATGGCGATATTGAATGATCTTTGCGACCTAATGAATGTGAATGATCTTATTTGACCAGTGAATGCTAAACCTTATTGCTCTTTTTGACTGATACATGCTGACACAGCAGAGAATTCATTTTCAAACGAAATTGAATGAGCCGGGTGTTTAATTGAGTAAATAATATTCTCCTTATTAATATTAATATACGGTGACATTCCTCTATCCTTGTTGCGTTCAGGTGATTGGGCGACCTGAGATTCCTCCTTACTGGGCGCTCGGGCTTCATCTCGGAATAGAATCGTTCCAGAATGCAGACGCCTTAGAAGCATTTGTGGAAGAGAACATCAAAGCTGGGGTGCCTTTTGTAAGTTATTAACAAAATAATTACGTGAACTAAATAGCGGTACAGCTTATTTGAGTGTTTAACTGAGCTGTCAATGTTAGATAGGTCGTGCCCTAGCAGTCAAGCGCACTGGACTCAAGCTCTGGTGTTTCAGATCATCAAAGTGTGGGTTCGAGTCCCAATCTGGACACTTTTGTCCTTAAGCAAGACAATTAAGCATTATTGCTTCGTCCATTAGATGAGTCAAAAACTAAAATGGGAGACCGCCATCATTAGGGCTAGAAGATCAGTTGGTAGAGCGCCGGCACGTTAAACCGGAGGTCGCAGGTTCAAATCCCGTTCTGGTCAATTTCTTCTTTTTTTTCACCCCCAAATTGTATTAAAATTTATCCAGTCAGTTTCTCTTGTGGTTTATTACTTGATAAAATCATTTGGGCTGAGACTAATACAACATGCATCGACAGAGAGACTCACCTTGATAATAGACCGATTCATTAAGCCCCGCCTACTAACGTATTGACCAATCACAGCTTTGACAACGCCACTGGAAGTCCGACAGAAGACCGACACGTTAAAATCCTATTAGAAAAGTAAACAAACCGCCACCATTGTTCTGACACACAACTGTACTAACGTTTGTTTGCTTTAATCTTTTTTTTTCCTTCTTTTTTTTCGTTTTTCTGGTGTTGCAAATCCCACAGCACTGGTCCCTGTACAGTCGTGTAAAAGTGGTTTAATAGTGTTCCTGTCTGCATTGTTCTTTGGACTCGAGGCACTGCTCAAAAGGCCATGAAACTAAATCCAGACCGTTTACGAAAACCACGCACGTGTGTGTATCCGACACGTGTGTGTGGCTACAACCGAACCACGAATGAGATCGTGGCTAAAAAGTCACACCATGCGCTGTTGCTAGGCGGCTGCTTGGGTTGGCGGGGCTTAATGGATCGGTCTATTAAACTACATGTATATAGTGCAATAGACTGATCCATTAAGCCCCGCCCCTAAACTTATTGACAATCACATCATTTGGCTACATCACCACTGTTGGCAAGTTGGCAGCACAATGTGCATCTCTTCAATGCCACACTGCACGACATGAACACACACACAAGTACGCGCACGCATGTTTACATTTTCTAATAGGATTTTATCGTGTGGGACTTTTGTCGGACTTTTAGTGGCGTACCCAGGGCTGTGATTAGTCAACACGTATGGGGGCGGGGCTTAATGGATCGGTCTATTTTGAGGGTGACCGTGGCAACAGTGTGGGACACATGGTATTAGCGATAGTTTAGTCATAGTAGATAATGAGATATTTGTGATTCCTCAATGCTTTCTTTGTTAGGATGTGGTGTTCAGTGGTATGGACTACCAAAGGCATTTTCTCACGTTCACTCACAACGAAGAGAAGGTTAGGAAAGCATTCATCGAGGAACTGCACCAGAAATATATGAAATACGTCGTTCATTTGGTAGGTACTATCATGATGACTTATGTTTTCGTTTCCTTTATGTTGTTGTTGTTGTTGTTTGTTTGTTTTTTGTTTTTTGTGTTTTTTTGTTGTTGTTTTTTTTTTTTTTTTGGGGGGGGTGGTTGCACCGGGTGGCATTGCTTTTCAGTGGGGGAGAGCAGGGCCTTGTTTTGTAATGCACCACACGTTTCTGGATTTGTCTTTAGTTGGGGACACCTTAGGGGCACTGGAAAAATGTGGGGACGCGTGCCCCCGGCCCCCCGTTGCGACGTCGCTGATCTGCTTGGATGTTAAAAGGGAAACCTTCAGATAAAATTCAGTGAACATTTCATCAAGTGTACAATATGGCTGACTATCGACGAAACTCTAAAAGTCCCCTTAAAAACTATTATCAAACCTTTTCACATAATATATTATATTTGTTTTCCATGACAGACCCCAGCTTTAAGCAACCAGCAGCCAAGGGCCAAGTTCGACTACTACCCATTCTACTACGCCGAAAAGCACGGTCTACTTGTGAACAGATCAGACAAGCTAACGGCCGCATCCGGTGTGGTGAGTACAAGTTTCGGTTCACTGAATCATGGTCACAATTATTGACCTTTTCAAAATTGAACTTCAATTGATTTTGAGAAACACTTACCATCGTACAAAATTTAGTTCTGAAAAAAAAATCCAGCACCATTTTTGTTGTGAGAAATATTTGAATTAGTCGTGAAAAGTGTTCCCAACACTCGACTTGCAAATCACAACAAGCACTTTATAAAGTAGGAGTGTTACGCACCGTTGTGTGCATCATTATGACCGACGAAGTTTGTCGACACAACGGATCGAACACAACGGATCATAATAGACTGTGTAAGTCTCGCGCGCATTCGAACATAAGGGTCCGTTATAGCGCGTGATCTTGTTTCCTTTACATGTTACACCAATGTGTGTGGGACCAAAATGGTCCCCAAAATATTCGAATACGCACGAGATTTACACATTCTATGGTCAGACAATGTTTTGTCGGACACAAGTGGGTCGAAATAGTGGTTTTCGGACACAACGGGTCGGGCATAATAGTTAAAATCGGTCATAGATATAACAGTCTGTGTCGAACAAAAAATTCGGACAAATTAAAGAACCGTTTTAAAATTTTCCAGAACCTTCCAAAAATCTTAATCATTGTTTTGTTAACTTGATTTATCTTCAGAGTTGGCACGGCGAGACGGCATACATGGACTTCACTCATGAGTTTGCCAAGGTTCATTGGGCGGCATTTGCTCAATGGTTCCACGAACAATTGCCTTTCGATGGAATCATTATCGTGAGTTTAAGCTTCTTCATATACCAGTCACTGTGATTTGTTTCCAGTTCATGCACTTGTGATTTGTTTTCTTACTCACCGGCATAAATCAGTGAGCACACTTTCCCACGTAGTTCCTTGCGTAACTTCATAAAGCTGTCAAGAACACAAAACTGTTTATAGCAGTAGCAGAAACGGGTTACCAGACTGGATTCCTGCTAAAATTTCCTCATGTTGCTAACCGTTATTTTTGGCTGAACATCTTCGTGAATCTGAGTCATGTTTTCTGCATTAATACGAATCAGCAAACCCTTTCACAATAGACTCTTAAAACTCCCGGATCAGCATTGACCCGGACTCCAACGGATTCTGATCCAATTCTGGGTCAGTTTGACCCGGAGTCCGTGTCAAAGTGACCTTGAATCCGAATCAAATTATGGCAAAACATTGACACCGTTTCTGGGTCAAACTGACCGAGAAATGGATCAGGACACCCAAGGACCAGGAATCCGGGTCATTTCTGACCCGGGAGATTTTTTATTTAGAGTGTAGGCCTACTATTAACTGCACGTACAGGGCCCAATTTCTCAAACCATTGTTAGTGCAAACAATGGGAGACTTTTGGGACGTTGCGGGCGCCCCAGTTACCGATCCTTTTCTGTTATGAGTGCAATAGAGAGGTATCACGTGACGTCACCCGAGACCTTTTTCGAAAGCTGCGCGCACGAACAGGCGCTGGAAATCATTCAGCACACGACGCACCAGCCATTGAGTTTGTACATGGCTGTACCCAACATGGCTGCGAAACGAACTTTTCCCGGGGTCATGCAACCTCTCTATAGAAAAGGACCGGTTACTGGTTTCTTGAGCAGGTTTTCTGCTTGAAAGCTTTATAAAATTGGGCCCATGCAGCACCTCACTCCAGATTTAGTTCCTGCAGAGAGTCAGAGATACTGACTGATGAGTTGTTTAATACACCACCAATTGGAGGCTTTTGAGGACAGACCACTTTTTGGTTGCAGTGGGCTTACCGGGTAAATCCATTGTTCTCCGAAATGTGCGCATGCTCAGAACTACACAAACAATGGAAATTTACCTGGTTAGTCTGCTGCCACCTAGCATTCGAAAAGGCTCCCATTCTAGTAATAGTAGAACCGCCACACAAGTAGACGTTTTCTTTTTCGATGGCGTTACCGCAAACCTTACTTGGTTGTGTTTCCAACTCGAAAAGTTTCAAATCCTGCTTTATAGGCCTAGCTCAACAATGGTAAAGTGTCTGTAAATGTGTTCATTCTTTGCACAAATCAAGATATAGTGTATTAAAACCAACTTGTGAAAAATTCAGGCCATTTCGTTGTTTCATTTGCGAGAAAACGGTAAAAAAAAATGCATTTAGCATGTTTGTATTGGGCAGAGTTTTGGTCACACGTGAGACGAAATTTACTTTTGCGATCTTTTATTTAAAAACGATAATACTTCAGGTAGGAATATTTTAAGGAAAGTTTTCTACCTTCGTTATCTTTGTACCATGTATGGTATTATGTAACTCTGAACATTTATGTTTTTCTTTCTTACCAATGTTGAGCTGAGGTTTTAATGAATTGTAATTTTAATGTTTGAGATGCATTTTTTAAGGATTTTTTTCTGTTGGGTTACAGACTGAGAATGAACCTGCCAACTTTGTAAACGGAGCTCGCATTGGATGTGACTTAGAAAGCAAGTGGAACAATCCTCCTTACAATCCGAGTGAGTCTCTTCATTTCACTAAACTGTGGGGGTGAACAAAGAAAAGTTGACCAGAGCAGGATTTGAACCTGCAACCACATGCTTAGCGTAGCAACGCTCGACCAACTGAGCTATCAACCCACAATAGGGCTGGATAGCTCAGTTGGTATAGCATTGGTACGTTAAGCCAGTGGTCGCAGGTTCAAATCCCGTTCCAGTCAAATTTTTCTTTGTTGTTAACTCCAGAATTGATTTTAAAATTTACCCAGTCGGCTTCCCTTGTGGTATATTGCCAGATCACTAAGAATCGAAACAAATTATTGCAACACTGTTTAGATAACCAACTTAGTAACATTGCCTGCTTGCCCTCAGACAACAGCTTATTTCTCTCACAAATTTAACTGCTGACTGAAATTACAGAGAAATACTACAACATGAAAAAATGGAATTTCAATGAGAGACTTTTGAGGACAGTAAGTGGCAGCAGACTCAGCAGGTAAATCCATTGTTCTCGGAAATCTGTGCATGCTCAGAACTACGCAAACAATGGAAATTTACCTGGTAAGTCTGCTACCACCTAGCGTTCCAGAGTCTCCCATTGATTCCAGCATGTAGTGTGCGGTCATTTTTGTGTTTTACACGATGTTGGTTTATCATGCTGACAATATCTCGTTGAAATGATTCTCTTGGATCACGTTTTCATTTGAAGTTTTTTGAATGGTGAGTCAAAAACTGTTTCATTATTTTTGTAAATTTACTACTCTCTTAAAATGTCTGACTAAAATTTACTCTATTCGATTGAAACCTGGTAAATACAAACTGCAAAAGATTTGTCCCTGGCCCCAATCGATAAGAGTGATTTTCAATCTAATTAGAGCGATTTTTGATCTAACTATTTCAGAGAGTAATAATTTATTTATAAACGAATTTTTTCCCGGCAATGTAAAATACTTCAATATTCATACGCATAAATATTATCTCAATGTTTCCATGCTAGTGTGTCGGCCTATTATATTCACGTCTAATATTAACCCTATTCTGTTTTGGTCTCGACAGAGCTGAAGACCTCCATGCTTTACCGCGAAACGTTGTGTATGGACAGCCAAATGGCCAAGGGCATCAACTACAATCTTCACAGTCTCTATGGGCACTTCTCTGCCGAAGCCAGCAACTAGTAAGTCATGTAGTTGTAAAAAAAACTATACTTAGACTGATCCATTAAGTCCCGCCCCAAAAGCTTATTGACCAATCACAGCATAGGCTATATCACCACTGCACACACATGGGCAGCACAATGTGCGTCCGAGATGATGAATATGAGTTTTGTTTTATACATGTGCACCAATGTGTGATGAGGGCGAGTCGTGGCAGAGCGGTCAAGCGCACTGGACTCATGTTCTGGTGTTTCTGATCAGCAGAGTGTGGCTACGAGTGCCGGTCTTGTAACGTGGTCCTTAAGCAAGGTCTTGTCACGTGTGTCCTTAAGCAAGACACTTAACCATTATTGCTTCGTCCTTCGGATGGGACGTAAAGCCGTTAGTCCCGTGTGTTTTGTAATGCACGTAAAAGAACCTAGTTTATACACTTATCGTTAAGACACGGGGTTTGCCCCGGTGTTTCTGGCAGTGGCTGCTGAATGCGCAGCAGCACCTTGTTAAACCATTAAGGCGCTACATAAATGGGTCTCATAATTCAAAAACTTGTTTTGAAAAAAATACATAATAAGCGCTGTGATATGCACATAGCGCTATATCAAAACTAGTTAATAAAAATGTACTGGATTCGAACTTGTCTCTCGACACTGGGCACGCTCAGTGGTCCATTGGTAATGCGGAGGTCTTGGGTTAGAATCTCACCTGAGTATCTTGTGGATTGTGTTTCCACAGTGCTTTAACACACATTGGTGTAAGGTTCAAACCAAAATCATATTTATTTGCAAATACATTTAAGGAAATAAAAATAGGATCAGATCAATGGTACGTGCAAACTGGCAATGCAAATACATAAGACTATAGAGGTTTGCATGGTTGACATGCAATAAGTAAGAATTTGCGGTAACACCATGTAGTTTAAATCTCTTTTTGGGTATAGTGGTTACGAAGGAACCGGTTGACTCAACGATTTTGACGGTATTCTCATCGTCAGGAGACTACATTGCAAATATATTTATCAAAACGAAGTGACTAAAATAAGATGAAACTTAAAAAGAGGAGACTATTCTATCAGGTTGTTTTGATATGAGCTTGGCAATGTTTTAATTATGACTATGTCAATAACCACAACCAACTCATCAACTTTCAGGTTGGCTCAGTGGTTTCTTTCCCTGCCTTTCACCTCTTTGGACCCCGGTTCGAATCCCGGACCCCGGAGCCTTGCATGTGGATTGGGTTTTCAGTCCCTACCTGATTGCGTGGGTTTTTCCCCTATTTGGGTTTTTCCTCCCACATTTAAAACTGACAAATTCGTCAACATCATTCTTCTCTACGAAGGTATCTTCAGGCCTACGGGTATCTTCACCCCTACGGGTTACAGTGCAAGTCACTTTTGAGGGTCCCTTGGTTTTTATGATATGATAATAATAACATAGTATGTGTCAAATTACATGCAAACTGTCACACGAAATGCCTTTATCAAACGAGAATAAGACTGATTATTCTAAAATGTAATATTTATTGATTGTTGCAGTGCTGGTAGCTTGCTGTACAACGGCAAGCGTGCCATGACTCTCACCAGGGCTTCGTTTGCCGGCACCGGGCAATTTGCCGGTCACTTCCTGGGGAAAAACAAGGCGACATGGGACGACATGTACCAATCCATGATAGGTGAGTTAAAGACAAAGTAAAACATTGATTAGAAAGTAACTCTTACCTGAGTACAGTTTTGTGAATTTCATGTGTCTGGATTGCTTGTTTTGCTTTTCTTTGTTATTTAGTTGTCCACTCGAGCTTTTTCTGGGGATTGGTGTTGTATGATAATGGCCAAATAAAGAAGAAGAACAGTGTCTTACCATACGCAAACACCCCGTGGGTAACACTTATGCTTACAAGAAGAACCATTCATTTCATTTGTATATAGGTCAATGGGATGATAAAAAAAAGCTTGTGCCGAAACTGTATAACAATCATACATTATTTTATTTCAGGAATTGATGAGTTCAACATGTTCGGCATTCCTTTTGTAAGTTCATTTATGTTAGATGTGTTAGATAAAGAATACTATATTTTGTTTTATTTTTTGTTTTTTTTACCCATACACCGATTTAGTGAGTATACAGTGCTTAACACACATCGGTGTATGGGTAAAACAAAACGCAAACAGTATTCATTTATGTTTATACTCATGTAGATTTCTGGGGTGGATGATCAAATCTTGACACTTACAGTTAGCAATCTCATACGACATGATAAACGGAAGCCATTTTGAGGAATGGTTGACGTGTTACTTGAGCATTATTGGTTTGGATATTTTTTTCTTTTTAAACCCAAACCAAACAGTGCACTGCTATAGTGTCCGCCATACCTCAAAAAGGCTAATGTCTACACACTGTATGGAATTCAAAATATCACACCCATCATATTGTGGTTAAAGCCCCAGCTCAACATTGGTAAAGTGTCTGTAAATGCTTCTATTCTTTGCACAAATCGAGATATTTGTAACAAAACCAACATGTGAAAATGTCAGCTCATTTCGTTGTTTCATTTGCAAGAAATCGGTAATAAATACATTCAACATCATTTTACGCATTCCTGTAGACGGAGTTTTCGTCTCACTGAGACGAAAACTAATTTTGGATCTAATTTGTTTAATTTAAAAACGATAACACTTCAGGCAGAAATATTTCAAGAAATTTTTCTACTATCATTATCTTTATACCACGTAAGGTATATGTAAATCTGTAAACATTTATGTTTTTCTTCTTACCAATGTTGAGCTGGGGCGTTGAAATTTTTTTTTAGGTTCATCAACCAATGGTCACAGTGGTCAAGTATACACAAAACTATTACATTGATATGGTGGTAAACCTAGTATAACAGTTTTTATCATTGTTCATAATTATAGCTGTTTAGCTCAATGCAATGTTACCGGGGAAAGGTCTTGCTGTTGACCAAATCCTTAACACTTTCTTAAGAATTTGTTTGTTATCATTTTCTTTTTAATGTTATTGTTTTAAATTAATAATGTTACTGCTGAACTTAAAGATTGTTTTGAGTCTTAATAAATCTTTCTTCTATCCGGGTGAACAGACTGGTGCCGATATCTGTGGTACTACAGGTGAGATGACGACAGACTCGGAGTTATGTCAAAGGTGGATGCAACTTGGCGCCTACCAGCCCCTCGCTAGGATCTTCCGTTCTCTTAACGCATCGGTAAGACGTCCAATAACATGTCCAGACAATCATGTTTGTTCCCAATGCCATTCATGTTTATGTTCAATGCTCAGAGGGGCGTTAACTTGGACGTTCTTGCCTCCCCCTTGTTTCCTTATCTTCATTAGTCGTCTCTTAAGCAAGTCGTTGCCCCAGCTCACCTTTTTATTCTTCGTTTGTGTTCTTTTACTATTTTGTCTGTGTTGTATGTTTTTTATGGTGGTCATTTTATGGTCTCTGTATTTTGTGTGTACAGATTGTAATTACATATTGCAGAGCCGTTTTACATGTTTGCAAGCAGAAGTTGAATTTCTGTGTTTTCAAAATTGTGGACAATAAATGTTCTAGGTAAAATCGGCTAGAGGGCGAATCTCATATCTTGAACCACCAATGAAAGTAGGCTTTATTTATAAATTGTCTTTGGTCTGATTTCCTTTTTTCCCTCTTCTTCTGTTCGACAGAGGATGGATCCAGCTGCATTTACCGGCAACCCCAACGTCTTAGCTAACATGAGAGAGATGGCTAGAAGACGATATCGAATTCTGCCATATATGTACACCCAACTTTACCATGCTCATGTCGACGGTTATGCATTGATCAGGGCACCGTTCTACGAGTAAGACACTTTCATAAGATTATAAACTCTAAAAAAAAAAAAAAGAAGCTCCCAGGTCAGAGTTGACCCTGATTCCGGGTCCAACGGGGCCTCTGACCCATTTCTGGGTCATTATCTCCCGGAGTCTGGGTCAAACTGACCGGAAACTGTGTCAAACTGACGCAGAGTCCAAGTCACAGTCCAAATGTTTCACTAGTTTCAGGGTCAGCCTTACCCAGAAATGGATCAGCCTGACTCGGAAATGGGTTAGGCCCCCATGGGACCCAGAATTCGGGTCAATTCTGACCCAGGCGTTTCTAGAGCATAGGCCTATAGACCAAGACGAAGAGGGCGTTACATTTCCCATGTTGTGCTGCAACCTTTTTAACAAAATTTGATGGAATTTAATTTTTTTTTTTTTTTCTAAACTATAGTTTCCACTTTGATAAGCTGAACGTATGGGATGTGGACTGGGAGTATATGCTCGGTAATTCCCTCTTGGTGGCGCCCGTCATGGAAGAGGCAAGTACAGCTGTTTAAAGGCAAATCATTTATGCGTAACTTTATGGTATTAAAGTCATTATATGAGGAGAACCTCTCAGAGGACTTCCTCCAGTGTTGTAGTCAAGTACTTTTCAGTCGAGTATCAAGTACTGCCAAGTACTAGGGTGGCCGAATAGTACTCGAGAAGGAGTACTTGGGCCATCAAGTACGAGTACAAGTGTCCGAGTACCGAGTATTCTGATATCCGAGTACCGAGTCCAACAGTCGAATACCAAGTAGGGCCTAATTGGATCTCCGAGTTCGAGCATGTGTACTTTATATGTAAAAATACAACAGAATGGGATATAAAACATTTACCGTACTGTTTCACATTTACCGCACTGTTTCACATTTACTTTTTTTTTTTTTTTTTTTAACCATACAGTAAGACTGGAGTTTATATCATTTAAAAAAACTAATTAGCCTTTTTGACATAATGGTGGACACTGTATGAGTGCACTGTTTGCTTTGGGTGTATACAGACAGATTTACACAATCCAAATAGTGCACTTGTTATGTGTCCACCATATATCCAAAAGACTAATACTTGGTGTGGAGTGGATTATTTTATTGTGCTAAGGTCTTGTTAGCCCAACTCAGTCCGTACATTTTGTGTTATATGTTAATAGTTCCAATTTGATTTGAACTTTAATTCTGCAGGGAGCTAGACAAGTCACAATTTATCATCCTGACTGGAGATTTTATTATTTCTACGATCCACAAGAATCGGTAAGTACGGAAGCGTATTAAAAGGACATGGCGGAAAACACAATTCCCGGATTCTATTCCCACCCGGGCGGACTACTTTTTCGCCTGGGCGGATTAGTACCGGTTGGAATAGAATCGATGAGCAACGTTTATCAACAAACAATATTTTAGTAAGGTAGTTATTTTAGTCAGTGTAAGGTAGTTTCACAACCGTTCCCACGACAAATGTAAATTGCACATCACGCGTGCGCACAACACCAGTGGTGGGCAAAATGAGGGAACATCGCGCCTCAACCTTGCGCGCCGTATCGAAACCTCAAAAAAAAAAAGGACGCGGCGAGATCAATTACCTCTGGGACGAGGTTGATCGCACCTTTTTGTGTAGGGCTAATGGTGGCTTGACGCGCACGCGTTTGTGCATCTGCCTAGTGCACAACTCTATGGCGTTTGCCAACCAATAATGTCTGTGCGCGTGAATGTAATCAGTATATTTCATGGGAAAGACTAATTGCAAGTAAAATATTTCATAGCTATTTTTTATTTTACTTTATTATTTTTCATTTTTTCTTTTCATTTTAGGGAATTGTTGAAGGATCTATTTTAGACTCGGCCAGTGAAGGGACAAACATTACGGTCTCGGCACCACTGAACGAGATTCCAATATTCATCCGCGGTGGTTACATCATCGCACTGCAGGAACCCGGCAATAACACGTACTACACGTAAGTCTCTGAACATCAATCTTACTGTGTCATTTACTCTTGCATATTCACCAGTTCACTTCATTAAGGGTACAAATACAGGATTGGTATTCATCAAAAATGTGTTTTTATTAGTGCCAGTCTGAAAGCTTACTGATTATGAAGTACCGATCTTCCATAGAAATGTCTTTGTCTGAAATACTGTCAAAGTCGAGAAAATAGAATTTGAAGACCCCCATTTTAATTTCGGCTGTATACAATCGGAATTAAGGACAATGTGTTTACATGCTGAAAAAGTAATGTAATGCATGGGTTTTCACTGTCTTCTCCTGATTCAGTTAACGGATTGAGCCGTAATTTTCTCAGTTTTGTTTTTTCAGGTATATATTGAATCACACAAAGAAAGCACAATGCACTGTCAGTTTTACCAATCCTATATTTTACCTTTTAAAAGTGAAAAGTAAAGGAATACAATTAGGGTTATACAATTTGCATTCTTACAAATATCCTCTGTCTTCATCATAGACTTAATAATTATAAAGGTTTTTTGTGAAATTACCACATGGATATGCATGGAGCCCATGTAGTGATGTGGAGCCCATTTAGTGATGTGGAGCCCATGTAGTGATATGGAGCCCATGTAGTGATATGGAGCCCATTTAGTTATATGGAGCCCTTGTAGTGTTATGGGAAAATCTTCCTTTCTTATGAGACATACCTTATGTCACAGCAAGGGAAAAAAAAAGAACAGTAGAATTAAACTGACAAGAACATATTTAATCATGGTTTTTAAATACTACACTCAACAAAACTGCCGGGATCAGAATTGACCCAGATTCCGGGTCCTAGAAAGCCTGACCCATTTCTGGGTCAGGCTCATCCAGAAAGTGGTTAAAAATTCGGAATCTAAGTCGGATTCTGGATCAGTTTGACCCATTTCTGGGTCATTTGGACACATTCCGGGTCACACTGACCTGGAATGGATCAGGTCCCACGGAATCCCAAAATCCAAGTCAATTCTGACCCGGGGGTTGTTACAGTGTATACAAGTACTAGTTCAGCCAATTCGGATCATTCCAGTGGCTAAGAGTAATATAAAATATTCAGCCATCGTCTGCACTTCAGGTAGAAATCTTTCTTCGGCTTATTGGTAGCTTGCGCCGAATTTGTTATTCAACTGAATACGATGAAGTTGTAGAAGTAATATTTTACTGGTTTTTGCAGACGCATGAATCCTCTGGAATTATGGATTGCTATGCCTGAGAACAACGAGGACATCGCAAGAGGAGATTTATTCTGGGACGATGGGGAAACCCTCAGTAAGTGATCCATAATATTTACACTATGTTTCACTGAAATCTGTCCAGAGCTTTTTTTTTATTATTTTTATTTTATGTAATTCGCCCATCACAAGACCCAAAGGCCACTCGAGGTGTGGGCTACTTTTTGAAGGGATACAAACCTGATTTAGCTGGTCAAAGTACTGCATCACACACTGAAAACTAGCAGGGTCCAAGGCCTGACCCTTTTCTGTGAAAAAAAAATGATTTTGACTTGGATTCTGCGTCAGTTTGACACAGATTCCGGATCATACTGACCCAGAAATGGGTCAGGCTCCATGAACCAGGGTCAAGTCTGACCCGGGGGAGTTTATAGAGTAGTTTACATTAGATATTTTTACACACTATAAACAAAAAGTTGTGCATGTGCCCCTTTGTTCCCGTTTACCTGAATGTTTGTTGTTGTTTTTTTTTTTTTTTTTTTTTTTACGTAACCTGTGACATCACAAGTTTACAAAAGGACCAAGAGAAACTGGACTTCCTGCAGGCACGATTTGTACACGGCCCAATGGAAGAAAACATTAAATTTTACTTTATGGAGATTACATTGTCTGATTTTTTATTAACTTTTGACATGAAGAAAGGGGGCACATCTCAAAACTTGTTCAGCCGGGTTTTTTTATAACTCTTGAATTAATGTGGAAATTACGGCACTAAATGTAAAATTTCCTATATGACCAGTTTAGAATCTTGCCTGCCAGGAAGACCCTGGATTGTACATGGTCACTCTTTTTTTGTAAACAAATGGTTCCGTGATGTATACTACGATACAATATCGACTGAGCAAAACTATGTTATTTTTAGAGGGTAAAAAGGATTTATTGATGTACACGATTGAAAAAAAACTTATTTAGTTAAAAACTACTTTGTAATTTAACAAGGGTGAAATACAGACCCCCGTTTCCTTCCTTGAAAGTCTGTGCATTTGTTTTAAAGTTGTTTTTCCTTTAATTTCAGACACATATGAGCGGAATATTGACATATACATGGAGTTCTTCGCAGATCTCGTAAGTAACCTCTCGAAACTGCCTTAATTGTTGGTCAGACGTAACCTGCGGAGGGCTACACTCCTGGGTCAGAATTGACCCGGATTCCGGGTCCCATGGGGCCTGCTGACCCATTTCTGATTCAATCTGACCCGGAAAAGTATTTTTTTGGCCCGAGCACGAGAATTTTAACCTTCGAGATCGTGAGTCGAGTGTAGTGGTAGCATGTGTGTGTACGGGCAATCTAGTCAGGTGATGTTGCTGGGAGTATACGGACAGATAACTGCGATCTCGGACTTGAAATCAAGTCTATCCCCACCCTGCTACGACATCAAACCACAAATCCAGAATATGTAAACTATGATTGTCTTTTGATTTCAGCTAAAATTGGAGATGCTGTCACAGCGTATCGGTTTACTCACATACAACAGCAAGATCATTCTGCCCAGGATCCAGAAGGTCACATTTGCCGGTCTGCAGAAGGACCCTGGCAACCAGCTCTATGTTGACAATGTTCAGCTTGACAGTGCTTACTTCAACTACAACGCCGCTCAACGGGTAAGTCTCACCGTCGTCTCTCCCTGATTTTCCCTCTGCGGTTCCTCTGAATGGAACAGTGTAATGCGCGATATAGCATGAAGCTCGAGATTAGTTAGATTTATAGACCATGTAAACTTTCTTAACAAAAATAGTGACCTTGGACATTCCAGGGCCTTTCTGACAGGCTGGATAATGCACTCGTTTAATGCACTTTTTATGTGTAGGGACGGTTCTTTGGAACCCTACTAACCCCCACCCCACCCCACCACCACCCCTCATTCCTCCAGTTACTGGCGCCCCTGGATAAGACAGGGTAAAATATTAATTCTGTGTGCCGTAAAGAGCTCGCTTCTCACCAATGTGTCTCTGGTTCGAGTCCTTGCTAGGGACATATGTGAGTAGTTTTTTATGCGTTGGTTCTCTCCTGTGCCACGAGGGTTTTTCTCCACGCTATCCGGTTTTTCCTCCCTCCGGAAAAAACCAAACACTTTCGATCTCAGGCTGTGCTCTGTGGTCATACATGGGTTGATGTGGCTGGCTGCCGAAGGCGCCCTTGAATGCCTGCATCTCAAACACGTGTAGCTGCGGAGTCCTTCGCAATGCAGCTTCTCAGCTGATGACTAGCCTCCCAAATTATTGTATTGCATCACCAAGAACAAAAATGACTAATTCAGGTCTAGTGAGCCGACCCTTTTATTCAACATGCAACTTTTCACAATGTTTTTTCTTTCCCTTGTGGTTTTATTTTACAGGTTCTTGATATCGCTGGAATTGACTTAGACATCACATCAGATCATCGGATAGACTTACAGGCACCAAACTAGAACAAGTCTTCCATTTTATGAACATTCAGCTTGATTATTTTGTAGTCCAACTTCATTGTGTAAGTTGACAGCGCCTGTATACAAGCTGTCTAGCCCATCCCCATTGCTTTCTATCCAACAAATGCAGTTTTAGTTTTTAAAATGTTCGTTTCTTTTTGAAGTGGTACAATAGTATCCAGTAAGGTTTTATAAAGAAAAATACCCTTTTTTTCACGCTTGATTTGTTTTTTACAAGACATGTAGTTATTCACCATGGACTATTCGCTCCAATCCAAGCTTTTATATTTAAGTTTACAATGTTGTTATGTTTTTAAGCCAGAACAGTGTGGCTAACATTATTGATCACTGATTCGTAAATTTTGACCGTACTGTCCAGGTTTTATTACCTTCATTTCTTCTGATATTGTTTTTTAACAACATTTTAAGCCCACATTTGTTTTAGTGAATGTAGGTTTTCAAGGTAATTTTCGGCCAATATAAACGGCCAATTTACACGTCGCGTTTTCTATTTCGTGCGAAATTGAAAGCTCCTCAAACCAGTCTATTCAGTTTCACTTAATGTGTATAAAGCAATAGAAGGTATGCACAACTGTGTTCCTACAGTAAACTTACGGCCGTTTTGACCTCATCGAGGGCGCTCTTGTACACATCTCTATGGGACTCGTGACGTCAGACGCATAAGGTCTATTTTGTTCTTTTGCGTCATGCGATTTAAAAGAGTAACCATTCAATTTAACAACCCACTCGAACAGCATTCAAATTCGCGGCAGCTTTTTGCAAAAAATCTTCTAGTTGACCCATCTGCTAAATTAAATGCCGTTTTCGGCTAAAAAAGAACGGCTTATAAGTTTAATTGAATAATTATAATGTGCCATATAAATTTGCATGCCCAAAGATGAAATTGAATGACGGTTTCAACTGATGAGGCAAAGTCGCTTTAGTACGAATGCATGAAAGTGAAGCAGGCTGCTTTTTTGCACAAAATGACAGGGAAAACCTACAAATGAATTTACTTGAAATTCTTATAATATATTCTCGGTCCTCGGTTGGTAATTACTGCCAAATGTTCATTGTATTCATTTCCATTGGATATTTGTATTTTTTTGCCCGTGCTTATGAATCTGTTGGTTTGAAAATCTCATAATCTCATATTTTTTGTGTCCTTTTTACTGACATGACAAATGAACTGTTTGTTGTATTTTTTAGCAATTTAATGTAGAATTTTCATGTAGAATTTTCAAAATTGATAACTGGATTTTGCAAATTTACAAAGTCCACTTTTTTTTTTAGGATAGCCTGTTATTTCTTCTTTACTGAAACATAAGTTAGAAGGCTTGTTTTTGTCAATATTTCATTGCATTTGTATATTATGCTAACTTTTCTATACGCAGTCCAGTTGCAGCTTGCAGTTTTTAAAAAGTTTACACAAAACTAAGTGAACCATAGAAAGGGAACTTTGTGGGTTTTACCAATGCGTGTAACCATTCCTCATGGGGCACCTGAACAAAGGGGAACAGTCTTTCCTCTTTTAGTTCTTTATGATGTGAAAAGAAGTTGCTATAATTGGGGTTTTTGTTTGTTGGTGTAAGCAGATTTGAGATTATCTATTGGACACCTTGCAAACGACGTCACGAGCTCAAACAGCGCCCTCGCTGACGAGGTCAAAGGGAAAACCTACCGTTGGCTGGGAGTTGCGCGAAGCGTGTATAAGTTGACCTCCGCGGTTTCGGCCTCTGCAAGGGGGTGCGTTACGTGTTATAGAGAGTTGTTACACCACAAGTTCGTTTCAGTAGTTTCAAGCCCGTTTTCCCAACATAATAATATCTAGTTTTTAATATATCGCTTTATCTACGGGCGTCTCATGGAGCTTGTTACTATTTTTACGACAGTCTTTTGAAGTTTTACTATATTATGTGTCTCATTTATTTTTATGCAGCACCTTGTAATGGCTTGCATGGTGCTGCAGTGCATTCAGCAGCCACTGCCAGAAACGCCGGGGCAAACCCCTACTCTCAGTCAGCGATAAGTGTATCTGGGTTCTTTTACGTGCGTTACGCAACACACGAGACCTATATACGGCTTAACGTCCCATTCGAGGGACGAAGCAATAATGGTTCAAATGATTGTCTTGCTCGAGGACACAAGTGTCAAGACCGGGACTCGAACCCACACTCTGCTGATTAAAAACACCAGAACACGACATGCATTGTTTCAAAGCTAACTTTAAACACGAATACGGTAAGCCCCCCTGTGCAAAGAATTCTGACAATCTCGGCAGTTACTCCATTACTTTAAGGGATTGGGCGCTTTTAGGCTAAAAAGCATTTGCTATGAAATTAATATGGTTGGATAGATATTTTACAAGTAGAATATAATGATTCACATAAATATCCCCTTGAAATTGTCTGGGTTTTTGTTTAATTTCGTGACAGAACATGGTCCGCCATTTTGTAAAACCAAATTTTTGACTCCACAAAATGGTGGACCGTATGTTTCTGTGTAGAGTGTGGTACTGCTGGTTGTATTTCCAGAGGAAAACGTATGTTTGTTATATACAACACACTTCAGGTGTTTTATTGCATGAACAACTCTTAAAAAGGATCAAGGAGCCATTCCAAACTGCAAAATTGTAACAGATTTGAAGGCAATATGTCCCTCTAATAGTCTTACACCCCAACCACCGATCTGACTTTGAAACATCGAGGGTGGACGACCACTCAGGTCGACTGCAACTCCTCTTGTGTAGAACTGAAAACGATGCGAATGACTTTTGCTGCTTGCTTCTAGATACTGTATAAGTGCCTTTTTATAAATTGTCTTTATGACTAATCAGTTTTTTTACATTTGAAATCAAAAACTGTATATAACTTATTGTATCATTTTAATTTGGGAAAACATTTGACTTCAAACTGTAAATTGTATACATTCTGAAATCAGCGAAAAACATTGAATGACTTTTGATGAATAAATATGTTCAAATAGTGATGATTTGTAAGTTTTAATCAACAGTGATGTTTCAAGTTGTGTTTCCTTTTTTATTTCTGGTATGCCACTATCAACCCTCTAGCATGGCTCTTTGCAAATGTGGCGGACAATGCAGTAGTTTTCACTCTTACATTTAGAGAGTAGAGACTCGGGAAAACCTGGGACAGGGGGCAAATTGAAAGTTCACCGCCTGACGGTCCCTCCGTAAAACCGAAATATAAAAGGAGGAAACCTGTAAACATAAGCGCTCAGTGTCCATATCTTATTCAGAAATGGCTTCCCGGCAAGAATTTACTGAAATGTACGGCAGTTTAAAGTGACCTTCCGAGATGCCTCGTTTCCGAGTTATTTTATCAGAGAGAAAGACGGAATACCGTGATATTTCAGACGTGTTCCGAGTTAGTACCACACAGAAATACGTCTTTCCCCGATACCGTATCTCAGAAATCCGTCTTTCCCCGATACCGTATCTCTGAAAGACGTCTTTCTCTGATACAGTATCTTCGAAATCATCTTTCCGCGATACCGTATCTCGAAAATCCGTCTTTCCCTGACACCGTATCTCAGAAAGACTTCTTTCCCTGATACCGTATCTCGGAAAGACGTCTTTCCAAGATACGGTATCAGGAAAGACGGATTCTCGGGAAAACATCGTCCTGAAAGTAGGATGTTGACTTCGTAACTTAATTTATCTCGAGATATCGTCTTTCTGAAAGTAAGATGACGACTTCTTGACATAAATTATCTCGGGATGACGAAAATGAAAACGAAAATGAACATGAACATGAACATGAAAATGAAAATAAAAATCAAAATGAAAATGAAAATGAAAATGAAAATGAAAATGAAAATGAAAATGAAAATGAAAAAAGTAATTGAAATGAAAATGAAAATGAAAATGAAAATGAAAATGAAAATGAAAATGAAAATGAAAATGAAAATGAAAATGAAAATAAAATGAAAATGAAAATGAAAATGAAAATGAAAATGAAAATGAAAATGAAAATGAAAATGAAAATGAAAATGAAAATGAAAGAAAAAATGAAAAAAAAATGAAAGAAAAAATGAAAACAAATATGACTAACTAACTCTAACCCTAACCCTAACCTTGACCCTAAAATGACAATGAAAATGAATATGAAAACTAACACTAACCTTAACCTTGACCCTAAAATGAAAATGAAACCTAACCCTAACCCTAACCCTAACCCTAACCCTAACCCTAACCCTAACCTTAACCCTAAAATGACAGCAAAACGAAAATGAAAATAAAATGAGAACGAAAACACAGATGATTATGATTTTGGTTTTGATTGGAAATTTGAGTGATTAAAAATAAAAATGAAAATGAAAATGAAAATGAAAATGAAAATGAAAATGAAAATGAAAATGAAAATGAAAATGAAAATGAAACTTAACCCTAACCCTAACCCTAACCCTAACCTTAACCCTAAAATGACAACAAAATGAAAATGAAAATGAACATGAAAATGAAAATGAAAATGAAAATGAAAATGAAAAAGAAAATGAAAATGAAAATGAAAATGAAAATGAAAATGAAAATGAAAATGAAAATGAAAATAAACATGAACATGAAACTGAAAAGGAAAATGAAAATGAAAATGAACATAATGAAAATGAAAATGAAAATAAAAATGAAAAATGTAATTGAAATGAAAATGAAAATGAAAACGAAAATGAAAATGAAAATGAAAATGAAAATGAAAATGAAAATGAAAATGAAAATGAAAATGAAAATGAAAGAAAAAATGAAAGAAAAAATGAAAGAAAAAATGAAAACGAATATGACTAACTCTAGCCCTAACCTTAACCTTGACCCTAAAATGACAATGAAAATGAATATGAAAACTAACTCTAACCCTAACCTTAACCTTGACCCTAAAATGAAAATGAAAATGAAACCGAACCCTAACCCTAACCCTAACCCTAACCCTAACCCTAACCCTAACCCTAACCTTAACCCTAAAATGACAGCAAAACGAAAATGAAAATAAAATGAGAACGAAAACACAGATGATTATGATTTTGGTTTTGATTGGAAATTTGAGTGATTAAAAATAAAAATGAAAATGAAAATGAAAATGAAAATGAAACTTAACCCTAACCCTAACCCTAACCCTAACATTAACCCTAAAATGAAAATGAAAATGAAAATGAAAATGAAAACGAAAATGAAAACGAAAACGAAAACGAAAATGAAAATGAAAATGAAAATGAAAATGAAAATGAAAATGAAAATGAAAATGAAAATGAAAATGAAAACGAAAACGAAAACGAAAATGAAAATGAAAATGAAAATGAAAATGAAAATGAAAATGAAAATGAAAATGAAAATGAAAATGAAAATGAAAAATGAAAATGAAAATGAAAATGAAAATGAAAATGAAAATGAAAATGAAAACGAATATGACTAACTCTAGCCCTAACCTTAACCTTGACCCTAAAATGACAATGAAAATGAATATGAAAACTAACTAACCCTAACCTTAACCTTGACCCTAAAATGAAAATGAAAATGAAAATGAAACCTAACCCTAACCAAAACCCTAACCCTAACCCTAACCCTAACCTTAACCCTAAAATGACAGCAAAACGAAAATGAAAATAAAATGAGAACGAAAACACAGATGATTATGATTTTGGTTTTGATTGGAAATTTGAGTGATTAAAAATAAAAATGAAAATGAAAATGAAATTGAAAATGAAAATGAAAATGAAACTTAACCCTAACCCTAACCCTAACCCTAAAATGAAAATGAAAATGAAAATGAAAATGAAAATGAAAATGAAAATGAAAATGAAAAAGAAAATGAAAATGAAAATGAAAATGAAAATGGAAATGACAATGAAAATGAAAATGAAAATGAAAATAAAAAGAAAATGAAAATGAAAATGAAAATGAAAATGAAAATGAAAATGAAAATGAAAATGAAAATGAAAATGAAAATAAAAAATGAAAATGAAAATGAAAATGAAAAATGTAATTGAAATGAAAATGAAAATGAAAACGAAAATGAAAATGAAAATGAAAAATGAAAATGAAAATGAAAATGAAAGTGAAAATGAAAATGAAAATGAAAATGAAAATGAAAATGAAAATGAAAATGAAAATGAAAATGAAAATGAAAATGAAAATTAAAATGAAAGAAAAAATGAAAACGAATATTATGACTAACTCTAACCCTAACCTTAACCTTGACCCTAAAATGACAATGAAAATGAATATGAAAACTAACTCTAACCCTAACCTTAACCTTGACCCTAAAATGAAAATGAAAATGAAAATGAAACCTAACCCTAACCAAAACCCTAACCCTAACCCTAACCCTAACCTTAACCCTAAAATGACAGCAAAACGAAAATGAAAATAAAATGAGAACGAAAACACAGATGATTATGATTTTGGTTTTGATTGGAAATTTGAGTGATTAAAAATAAAAATGAAAATGAAAATGAAATTGAAAATGAAAATGAAAATGAAACTTAACCCTAACCCTAACCCTAACCCTAACATTAACCCTAAAATGAAAATGAAAATGAAAATGAAAATGAAAATGAAAATGAAAATGAAAATGAAAAAGAAAATGAAAATGAAAATGAAAATGAAAATGGAAATGACAATGAAAATGAAAATGAAAATGAAAATAAAAAGAAAATGAAAATGAAAATGAAAATGAAAATGAAAATGAAACCTAACCCTAACCAAAACCCTAACCCTAACCCTAACCCTAACCTTAACCCTAAAATGACAGCAAAACGAAAATGAAAATAAAATGAGAACGAAAACACAGATGATTATGATTTTGGTTTTGATTGGAAATTTGAGTGATTAAAAATAAAAATGAAAATGAAAATGAAATTGAAAATGAAAATGAAAATGAAACTTAACCCTAACCCTAACCCTAACCCTAAAATGAAAATGAAAATGAAAATGAAAATGAAAATGAAAATGAAAATGAAAATGAAAAAGAAAATGAAAATGAAAATGAAAATGAAAATGGAAATGACAATGAAAATGAAAATGAAAATGAAAATAAAAAGAAAATGAAAATGAAAATGAAAATGAAAATGAAAATGAAAATGAAAATGAAAATGAAAATGAAAATGAAAATAAAAAATGAAAATGAAAATGAAAATGAAAAATGTAATTGAAATGAAAATGAAAATGAAAACGAAAATGAAAATGAAAATGAAAAATGAAAATGAAAATGAAAATGAAAGTGAAAATGAAAATGAAAATGAAAATGAAAATGAAAATGAAAATGAAAATGAAAATGAAAATGAAAATGAAAATTAAAATGAAAGAAAAAATGAAAACGAATATTATGACTAACTCTAACCCTAACCTTAACCTTGACCCTAAAATGACAATGAAAATGAATATGAAAACTAACTCTAACCCTAACCTTAACCTTGACCCTAAAATGAAAATGAAAATGAAAATGAAACCTAACCCTAACCAAAACCCTAACCCTAACCCTAACCCTAACCTTAACCCTAAAATGACAGCAAAACGAAAATGAAAATAAAATGAGAACGAAAACACAGATGATTATGATTTTGGTTTTGATTGGAAATTTGAGTGATTAAAAATAAAAATGAAAATGAAAATGAAATTGAAAATGAAAATGAAAATGAAACTTAACCCTAACCCTAACCCTAACCCTAACATTAACCCTAAAATGAAAATGAAAATGAAAATGAAAATGAAAATGAAAATGAAAATGAAAATGAAAAAGAAAATGAAAATGAAAATGAAAATGAAAATGGAAATGACAATGAAAATGAAAATGAAAATGAAAATAAAAAGAAAATGAAAATGAAAATGAAAATGAAAATGAAAATGAAAATGAAAATGAAAATGAAAATGAAAATGAAAATAAAAAATGAAAATGAAAATGAAAATGAAAAATGTAATTGAAATGAAAATGAAAATGAAAACGAAAATGAAAATGAAAATGAAAAATGAAAATGAAAATGAAAATGAAAGTGAAAATGAAAATGAAAATGAAAATGAAAATGAAAATGAAAATGAAAATGAAAATGAAAATGAAAATGAAAATTAAAATGAAAGAAAAAATGAAAACGAATATTATGACTAACTAACCCTAACCTTAACCTTGACCCTAAAATGACAATGAAAATGAATATGAAAACTAACTCTAACCCTAACCTTAACCTTGACCCTAAAATGAAAATGAAAATGAAAATGAAACCTAACCCTTACCAAAACCCTAACCCTAACCCTAACCCTAACCTTAACCCTAAAATGACAGCAAAACGAAAATGAAAATAAAATGAGAACGAAAACACAGATGATTATGATTTTGGTTTTGATTGGAAATTTGAGTGATTAAAAATAAAAATGAAAATGAAAATGAAAATGAAAATGAAAATGAAACTTAACCCTAACCCTAACCCTAACCCTAACATTAACCCTAAAATGAAAATGAAAATGAAAATGAAAATGAAAATGAAAATGAAAATGAAAATGAAAATGAAAATGAAAATGAAAATGAAAATGAAAATGAAAATGAAAATGAAAATGAAAATGAAAAAAAAAATGAAAATGAAAATGAAAATGAAAATGAAACCTAACCCTAACCTTAACCCTAACCCTAACCCTAACCTTAACCCTAAAATGACAGCAAAACGAAAATGAAAATGAAATGAGAACGAAAAACAGATGATTATGATTTTGGTTTTGATTGGAAATTTGAGTGATTAAAAATGAAAATGAAAATGAAAATGAAAATGAAACTTAACCCTAACCCTAACCCGAACCATCACCCTAACCTTAACCCTAAAATTACAACAATATGAAAATGAAAATGAAAATGAAAATGAAAATGAAAATGAAAATGAAAATAAAAAAGAAAATGAAAATGAAAATGAAAATGAAAATGAAAATGAAAATGAAAATGAAAATGAAAATGAAAATGAAAATGAAAATGAAAATGAAAATTAAAATTAAAATGAAAGAAAAAATGAAAACGAATATTATGACTAACTAACCCTAACCTTAACCTTGACCCTAAAATGACAATGAAAATGAATATGAAAACTAACTCTAACCCTAACCTTAACCTTGACCCTAAAATGAAAATGAAAATGAAAATGAAACCTAACCCTTACCAAAACCCTAACCCTAACCCTAACCCTAACCTTAACCCTAAAATGACAGCAAAACGAAAATGAAAATAAAATGAGAACGAAAACACAGATGATTATGATTTTGGTTTTGATTGGAAATTTGAGTGATTAAAAATAAAAATGAAAATGAAAATGAAAATGAAAATGAAAATGAAACTTAACCCTAACCCTAACCCTAACCCTAACATTAACCCTAAAATGAAAATGAAAATGAAAATGAAAATGAAAATGAAAATGAAAATGAAAATGAAAATGAAAATGAAAATGAAAATGAAAATGAAAATGAAAATGAAAATGAAAATGAAAATGAAAATGAAAAAAAAAATGAAAATGAAAATGAAAATGAAAATGAAACCTAACCCTAACCTTAACCCTAACCCTAACCCTAACCTTAACCCTAAAATGACAGCAAAACGAAAATGAAAATGAAATGAGAACGAAAAACAGATGATTATGATTTTGGTTTTGATTGGAAATTTGAGTGATTAAAAATGAAAATGAAAATGAAAATGAAAATGAAACTTAACCCTAACCCTAACCCGAACCATCACCCTAACCTTAACCCTAAAATTACAACAATATGAAAATGAAAATGAAAATGAAAATGAAAATGAAAATGAAAATGAAAATAAAAAAGAAAATGAAAATGAAAATGAAAATGAAAATGAAAATGAAAATGAAAATGAAAATGAAAATGAAAATGAAAATGAAAAATGTAATTGAAATGAAAATGAAAACGAAAACGAAAACGAAAATGAAAATGAAAATGAAAATGAAAATGAAAATGAAAATGAAAATGAAAAATGAAAATGAAAATGAAAATGAAAATGAAAATGAAAATGAAAATGAAAACGAATATGACTAACTAACTCTAGCCCTAACCTTAACCTTGACCCTAAAATGACAATGAAAATGAATATGAAAACTAACTCTAACCCTAACCTTAACCTTGACCCTAAAATGAAAATGAAACCCTAACCCTAACCCTTACCCTAACCCTAACCCTAACCCTAACCCTAACCTTAACCCTAAAATGACAGCAAAACGAAAATGAAAATAAAATGAGAACGAAAACACACGGGATTATGATTTTGGTTTTGATTGGAAATTTGAGTGATTAAAAGTAAAACTGAAAATGAAATTGAAAATGAAACTTAACCCTAACCCTAACCTTAACCCTAAAATGACAAAATGAAAATGAAAATGAACATGAACTTGAAAATGAAAATGAAAATGAAACTTAACCCTAACCCTAACCCTAACCCTAACCTTAACCCTAAAATGACAACAAAATGAAAATGAAAATGAAAATGAAAATGAAAATGAAAATGAAAATGAAAATGAAAATGAAAATGAAAATGAAAATGAAAATGAAAATGAAAATGAAAATGAAAATGAAAATGAAAATGAAAATGAAAATTAAAATAAAATGAAAATGAAAATTAAAATGAAAATGAAAGAAAAAATGAAAGAAAAAATGAAAACGAATATGACTTACTAACTCTAACCCTAACCTTAACCTTGACCCTAAAATGACAATGAAAATGAATATAAAAACTAACTCTAACCCTAACCTTAACCTTGACCCTAAAATGAAAATGAAAATGAAAATGAAAATGAAACCTAACCCTAACCCTAGCCCTAACCCTAACCCTAACCCTAACCTTAACCCTAAAATGACAGCAAAACGAAAATGAAAATAAAATGAGAACGAAAACACAGATGATTATGATTTTGGTTTTGATTGGAAATTTGAGTGATTAAAAATAAAAATGAAAATGAAAATGAAAATGAAAATGAAAATGAAAATGAAACTTAACCCTAACCCTAACCCTAACCCTAACATTAACCCTAAAATGAAAATGAAAATGAAAATGAAAATGAAAATGAAAATGAAAAAGAAAATGAAAATGAAAATGAAAATGAAAATGAAAATGAAAATGAAAATGAAAATGAAAATGAAAAAAAAAAATGAAAATGAAAATGAAAATGAAAATGAAAATGAAACCTAACCCTAACCTTAACCCTAACCCTAACCCTAACCTTAACCCTAAAATGACAGCAAAACGAAAATGAAAATGAAATGAGAACGAAAAACATGATTATGATTTTGGTTTTGATTGGAAATTTGAGTGATTAAACATGAAAATGAAAATGAAAATGAAAATGAAAATGAACATGAACATGAAACTGAAAATGAAAATGAAAATGAAAATGAACATAAAAATGAAAATGAAAATGAAAATAAAAATGAAAATGAAAAAAAAAATGAAAATGAAAATGAAAATGAAAATGAAAATGAAAATGAAAATGAAAATGAAAATGAAAATGAAAATGAAAATGAAAATGAAAATGAAAATGAAAATGAAAATGAAAATGAAAATGAAAATGAAACTTAACCCTAACCCTAACCCTAACCCTAACATTAACCCTTAAACGAAAATGAAAATGAAAATGAAAATGAAAATGAAAATGAAAGAAAAAATGAAAGAAAAAATGAAAGAAAAAATGAAAACGAATATGACTAACTAACTCTAGCCCTAACCTTAACCTTGACCCTAAAATGACAATGAAAATGAATATGAAAACTAACTCTAACCCTAACCTTAACCTTGACCCTAAAATAAAAATGAAAATGAAACCGAACCCTAACCCTAACCCTAACTCTAACCCTAACCCTAACCCTAACCCTAACCCTAACCCTAACCTTAACCCTAAAATGACAGCAAAACGAAAATGAAAATAAAATGAGAACGAAAACACAGATGATTATGATTTTGGTTTTGATTGGAAATTTGAGTGATTAAAAATAAAAATGAAAATGAAAATGAAAATGAAAATGAAAATGAAAATGAAACTTAACCCTAACCCTAACCCTAACCCTAACCTTAACCCTAAAATGACAACAAAATGAAAATGAAAATGAACATAAAAATGAAAAAGAAAATGAAAATGAAAATGAAAATGAAAATGAAAATAAAATGAAAACGAAAATGAAAATGAAAATGAAAATGAAAATTAAAATGAAAATAAAATGAAAACGAAAATGAAAATGAAAATGAAAATGAAAATTAAAATGAAAGAAAAAATGAAAACGAATATGACTAACTAAATCTAACCCTAACCTTAACCTTGACCCTAAAATGACAATGAAAATGAATATGAAAACTAACTAACACTAACCTTAACCTTGACCCTAAAATGAAAATGAAAATGAAAATGAATCCTAACCCTAACCAAAACCCTAACCCTAACCCTAACCCTAACATTAACCCTAAAATGACAGCAAAACGAAAATGGAAATAAAATGAGAACGAAAACAGATGATTGTGATTTTGGTTTTGATTGGAAATTTGAGTGATTAAAAATAAAAATGAAAATGAAAATGAAAATGAAAATGAAAATGAAAATGAAACTGAAAATGAAAATGAAAATGAAAATGAAAATGAAACTTAACCCTAACCCTAACCCTAACCCTAACATTAACCCTAAAACGAAAATGAAAATGAAAATGAAAATGAAAATGAAAATGAAAATGAAAATGAAAATGAAAATGAAAATGAAAATGAAAATGAAAATGAAAATGAAAATGAAAATGAAAATGAAAATGAAAAAGAAAAAGAAAATGAAAATGAAAATGAAAATGAAAATGAAACCTAACCCTAACCCTAACCCTAACCCTAACCTTAACCCTAAAATGACAGCAAAACGAAAATGAAAATGAAATGAGAACGAAAACAGATGATTATGATTTTGGTTTTGATTGGAAATTTGAGTGATTAAAAATAAAAATGAAAATGAAAATGAAAATGAAAATGAAACTTAACCCTAACCCTAACCCTAACCATCACCCTAACCTTAACCCTAAAATTACAACAATATGAAAATGAAAATGAACATGAAAATGAAAATGAAAATGAAGATGAAAATAAAAAAGAAAATGAAAATGAAAATGAAAATGAAAATGAAAATGAAAATGAAAATGAAAATGAAAATGAAAATGAAAATGAAAAATGTAATTGAAATGAAAATGAAAATGAAAATGAAAACGAAAATGAAAATGAAAATGAAAATGAAAATGAAAATGAAAATGAAAATGAAAATTAAAATGAAAAATGTAATTGAAATGAAAATGAAAATGAAAATGAAAATGAAAATGAAAATGAAAATGAAAATGAAAATGAAAATGAAAATGAAAATGAAAATGAAAATGAAAATGAAAATGAAAATGAAAATGAAAATGAAAATGAAAATGAAAAATGAAAATGAAAATGAAAATGAAAATGAAAATGAAAATGAAAACGAATATGACTAACTCTAGCCCTAACCTTAACCTTGACCCTAAAATGACAATGAAAATGAATATGAAAACTAACTCTAACCCTAACCTTAACCTTGACCCTAAAATGAAAATGAAAATGAAACCCTAACCCTAACCCTAACCCTAACCCTAACCCTAACCTTAACCCTAAAATGACAGCAAAACGAAAATGAAAATAAAATGAGAACGAAAACACACGGGATTATGATTTTGGTTTTGATTGGAAATTTGAGTGATTAAAAATAAAAATGAAAATGAAAATGAAAATGAAAATGAAACTTAACGCTAACCCTAACCTTAACCCTAAAATGACAACAAAATGAAAATGAAAATGAACATGAACTTGAAAATGAAAATGAAAATGAAACTTAACCCTAACCCTAAACCTAACCCTAACCTTAACCCTAAAATGACAACAAAATGAAAATGAAAATGAAAATGAAAATGAAAATGAAAATGAAAATGAAAAAGAAAATGGAAATGGAAATGAAAATGGAAATGAAAATGAAAATGAAAATGAAAATGAAAAATGTAATTGAAATGAAAATGAAAATGAAAATGAAAATGAAAATGAAAATGAAAATGAAAAATGAAAATGAAAATGAAAATAAAATTTGAAAATGAAAAATGAAACTGAAAATGAAAATGAAAATGAAAATGAAAATGAAAATGAAAATGAAAATGAAAATGAAAATGAAAAATGAAAATGAAAATGAAAATGAAAATGAAAATGAAAATGAAAATTAAAATGAAAATGAAAATGAAAATGAAAATGAAAGAAAAAATGAAAACGAATATGACTAACTAACTCTAACCCTAACCTTAACCTTGACCCTAAAATGACAATGAAAATGAATATGAAAACTAACTCTAATCCTAACCTTAATCTTGACCCTAAAATGAAAATGAAAATGAAACCTAACCCTAACCCTAGCCCTAACCTTAACCCTAAAATGACAGCAAAACGAAAATGAAAATAAAATGAGAACGAAAACAGATGATTATGATTTTGGTTTTGATTGGAAATTTGAGTGATTAAAACTAAAAATGAAAATGAAAATAAAATGAAAATGAAAATGAAAATGAAAATAAAAATGAAAATGAAAATGAAAATGAAAATGAAAATGAAAATGAAAATGAAAATGAAAATGAAACTTTACCCTAACCCTAACCCTAACCTTAACCCTAAAATGACAACAAAACGAAAATGAAAATGAAATGAGAACGAAAACACAAATGATTATGATTTTGGTTTTGATTGGAAATTTGAGTGGTTAAAAAGAAAACTGAAAATAAATTATTATAGGAAAATGAAAATGAAAATGAAAATTTTAATTTCAATCACTCAAAACTTTTAAACAAAAACCAAAATTATAATCATTCGCTTAAATATATGAAAATGAAAATGAAATTTTTAATTTTAATCACTCAAATTTCCAATCAAAACCAAAATCATAATCATTCGCGTTTTCGTTCTCATTTAATTTTAATTTTCGTTTTCGTTATTTTAGGGTTAAGGTTAGGGTTAGGGTTAGGGTTAGGGTTAGGGTTAGGTTTCATTTTTATTTTCGTATTCATTTCGTTTTAGGGTTAAGGTTATTAGGGTTAAGGTTAGGGTGAGGGTTAGGGTCAGGGTTTTATTTTTATTGTCATTTTTATTTTCATTTTCATTTTCATTTTAGGGTTAAGGTTAAGGTTAAGGTTTGGGTTAGGGTTAGGATTAGGGTAAGGGATAGGGTCAGGGTTAGGTTCATACTTATTGTCATTTTTATTTCCCGTTTTCATTTTCATTTTCATTTTCATTTTTTAATTTTAATTTTTAGGGTTTTTTCTAGTTCCGACCATTTCGGCAGATCAGGCAATTCCGGGTTTTACCCACACTCCTCAATAACCATGCTTACCTACCTTTGCTTTTGATAGCCAGAAGAATTCGTGCCCATTGGGTCTTGTGGATACATATCCAGTAGACAAAATTGTGCACAACACTCAAAATCTTGTTGTATTATGTTGAGTCAATTCATCATGTAATCTGTGAACAGTTGCCATTTTCAAGAAAACTTTTGGACAAAATGCAATCACCAAATACAGCAGCCTACAACGTATTGGGTTTACGTGTACTGAGTATGCACAACAGGCATTCTCCTTTCCGTTCCTATGACCCTTTTTATAATACCAGGTATCATCATGACTTCTTATTGGTTGCTCTCTCCACGATCTACGGTGAATTATAATATTGGGTAATGCGCTCCTCAGGTAAGCATGGTTATTGAGGAGTGATGGGTAAAAGCCGGAATTGCTTGATCTGCCGGAATGGTCGCAACTAAAAAAAAACTAAAAATTAAAATAAAAAAATGAAGATGAAAATGAAAATGAAAACGGGAAATAAAAATGACAATAAGTATGAACCTAACCCTGACCCTATCCCTTACCCTAATCCTAACCCTAACCCGAACCTTAACCTTAACCTTAACCCTAAAATGAAAATGAAAATGACAATAAAAATAAAACCCTGACCCTAACCCTAACCCTAACCTTAACCCTAAAACGAAAATGAATACGAAAATAAAAATGAAACCTAACCCTAACCCTAACCCTAACCCTAACCCTAACCTTAACCCTAAAATAATGAAAACGAAAATGAAAATTAATTGAGAACGAAAACGCGAATGATTATGATTTTGGTTTTGATTGGAAATTTTGAGTGGTTAAAATTAAAAATTTCGTTTTCATTTTCATTTTCCTATAATAATTTATTTTGTTCACTCTAGTTACCAATCAAAACCAAAATCATAATCATTTGTGTTTTCGTTTTCATTTCATGTTCATTTTTGTTTTGTTGTCATTTTAGGGTTAAGGTTAGGGTTTGGGTTAGAGTTAGGGTCAGGGTAAGGTTCATTTTCATTTTCGTTTTTATTTTCATTTTCATTTTCATTTTCATTTTCATTTTCATTTTCATTTTCATTTTCATTTTCATTTTCATTTTCATTTTCATTTTCATTTTCATTTTCATTTTTATTTTCATTTTCATTTTCTTTTTCATTTTCTTTTTCATTTTCATTTTCATTTTCATTTTCATCTTAGTTCATTTTGATTTAGTTTCATTTTCGATTTAGTTTCAGTTTCAGTTTCAGTTTTTCGTTTTCATTTCATGTTCATTTTCGTTTTGTTGTCATTTTAGGGTTAAGGTTAGGGTTTGGGTTAGAGTTTGGGTCAGGTTCATTTTCATTTTCATTTTCATTTTCATTTTCATTTTCATTTTCATTTTCATTTTCATTTTCATTTTCATTTTCATTTTCATTTTCATTTTCATTTTCATTTTTAATCACTCAAATTTCCAATCAAAACCAAAATCATAATCATCTGTTTTCGTTCTCATTTTATTTTCATTTTCGTTTTGCTGTCATTTTAGGGTTAAGGTTAGGGTTAGGGTTAGGGTTAGGGTTTTGGTTAGGGTTAGGATTCATTTTCATTTTCATTTTCATTTTAGGGTCAAGGTTAAGGTTAGTGTTAGAGTTAGTTTTCATATTCATTTTCATTGTCATTTTAGGGTCAAGGTTAAGGTTAGGGTTAGAGTTAGTTAGTCATATTCGTTTTCATTTTTTCTTTCATTTTAATTTTCATTTTCATTTTCATTTTCATTTTCATTTTCATTTTCATTTTCATTTTTATTTTCATTTTCATTTTCTTTTTCATTTTCTTTTTCATTTTCATTTTCAATTTCATTTTCATCTTAGTTCATTTTGATTTAGTTTCATTTTCGATTTAGTTTCAGTTTCAGTTTCAGTTTTTCGTTTTCATTTCATGTTCATTTTCGTTTTGTTGTCATTTTAGGGTTAAGGTTAGGGTTTGGGTTAGAGTTAGGGTCAGGTTCATTTTCATTTTCATTTTCATTTTCATTTTCATTTTCATTTTCATTTTCATTTTCATTTTCTTTTTCATTTTCTTTTTCATTTTCATTTTCATTTTCATTTTCATCTTGTTTCATTTTCGATTTAGTTTCATTTTCGATTTAGTTTCAGTTTCAGTTTCAGTCAAGTTTCATTTATATATTTTTTGTAAAATTTAATGTCAATTTTAAAACACTTGAAACAAACCCAAAAACAACCCTTAAAACAAATCTAACCCTCAAAACATCCCTTACCACAAAATGAAAAACTACCCTAAAAAATAACCATAAAACCCTTCCCATACACAAATACCATTAAACCCTATGTAGGGCTATTCGTGCCATTGCAACAACGTGATAGCCAATAAGAAGCCGAAAACGGTAGCGCGCTATCCGATATTGTAATTTACCGCGATGCGCGCTCTCTATTCGTCTAGACCAGAAATTTTAATAACCAATAAGAAGCCGTAAAATGAGGAGCGCGGAACCCAATATTATAATTCACCGTAGATCGTGGAGAGAGCAACCAATAAGAAGTCATGATGATACCTGATATTATAAAAAGGGTCAAAGGAACGGAAAGGAGAATGCCTGTTGTGCATACTCAGTACACGTAAACCCAACACGTTGTAGGCTGCTGTATTTGGTGATTGCATTTTGTCCAAAAGTTTTCTTGAAAATGGCAACTGTTCACAGATTACATGATGAATTGACTCAACATAATACAACAAGATTTTGAGTGTTGTGCACAATTTTGTCTACTGGATATGTATCCACAAGACCCAACGGGCACGAATTCTTCTGGCTATCAAAAGCAAAGGTAGGTAAGCATGGTCATTGAGGAGTGTGGGTAAAAACCGGAATTGCCTGATCTGCCGGAATGGTCGGAACTAAAAAATAAAAAAAAACTTATTTGTGAAGGGATGACCACACTACGGAAGCTTAAAGTGACCTTCCGAGTTGCCGCGTTTCCGAGTTATTTTATCAGAGAAAGACGGAATACCGTGATATTTCAGACGTGTTCCGAGGTAGTACCACACAGAAATCCGTCTTTCCCTGATATCGTATCTCGGAAAGACGTCTTTCCAAAATACCGTATCTCAGAAATCCGTCTTTCCCTGATACCTCATCTTGGAAAGACGTCTTTCCCTGATACCGTATCTTGGAAAGACGTCTTTCCCTGATACCGTATCTCGGAAAGACGTCTTTCCCTGAAACCGTATCTCGGAAAGACGTCTTTCCCTGAAACCGTATCTCAGAAAGACGTCTTTCTCTGCTTGGAAATTCGTCTTTCCTGATACCGTATCTCGGAAAGACGGCTGTCCCTGATACTTTGGAAAGACGTCTTTCCCCGATACCGCGTCTCAGAAAGACGTCTTTCCGAGATACGGTATTGGGGAAAGACGGATTTCCGAAGTACGGCATCGGGGAAAGACGGATTTCTGTGTGGTTTATACTAACTCGGAACGCGTCTGAAATATCACGGTACTCCGTCTTTCTCTTATAAAATAACTCGGAAACGCGGCATCTCGGAAGGTCACTTTAAGCTTCCGTAGAAATGAAGAGCACGCGAGGCCAAAGAGATTTTGATTGGAAATTTGAGTGATTAAAAATAAAAATGAAAATGAAAATGAAAATGAAACTTAACGCTAACCCTAACCTTAACCCTAAAATGACAACAAAATGAAAATGAAAATGAACATGAACTTGAAAATGAAAATGAAAATGAAACTTAAACCTAACCCTAACCCTAACCCTAACCTTAACCCTAAAATGACAACAAAATGAAAATGAAAATGAAAATGAAAATGAAAATGAAAATGAAAATGAAAAAGAAAATGGAAATGGAAATGAAAATGGAAATGAAAATGAAAATGAAAATGAAAATGAAAATGAAAATGAAAAATGTAATTGAAATGAAAATGAAAATGAAAATGAAAATGAAAATGAAAATGAAAAATGAAAATGAAAATGAAAATAAAATTTGAAAATGAAAAATGAAACTGAAAATGAAAATGAAAATGAAAATGAAAATGAAAATGAAAATGAAAATGAAAATGAAAATGAAAATGAAAAATGAAAATGAAAATGAAAATGAAAATGAAAATGAAAATGAAAATGAAAATGAAAAAGAAAATGAAAATGAAAGAAAAAATGAAAGAAAAAATGAAAACGAATATGACTAACTAACTCTAACCCTAACCTTAACCTTGACCCTAAAATGACAATGAAAATGAATATAAAAACTAACTCTAACCCTAACCTTAACTTTGACCCTAAAATGAAAATGAAAGTGAAAATGAAAATGAAACCTAACCCTAACCTTAACCCTAACCCTAACCTTAACCCTAAAATGACAGCAAAACGAAAATGAAAATGAAATGAGAACGAAAACAGATGATTATGATTTTGGTTTTGATTGGAAATTTGAGTGATTAAAAATAAAAATGAAAATGAAAATGAAAATGAAAATGAAACTTAACCTTAACCCTAACCCTAACCCTAACCTTAACCCTAAAATGACAACAAAATGAAAATGAAAATGAAAATGAAAATGAAAATGAAAATGAAAATGAAAATGAAAATGAAAATGAAAAATGAAAATGAAAATGAAAATGAAAATGAAAATGAAAATGAAAATGAAAATGAAAATGAAAATGAAAATGAAAATGAAAATGAAAATGAAAATGAAAATGAAAATGAAAATGAAAATTAAAATGAAAATGAAAATGAAAATGAAAGAAAAAATGAAAACGAATATGACTAACTAACTCTAACCCTAACCTTAACCTTGACCCTAAAATGACAATGAAAATGAATATGAAAACTAACTCTAATCCTAACCTTAATCTTGACCCTAAAATGAAAATGAAAATGAAACCTAACCCTAACCCTAGCCCTAACCTTAACCCTAAAATGACAGCAAAACGAAAATGAAAATAAAATGAGAACGAAAACACAGATGATTATGATTTTGGTTTTGATTGGAAATTTGAGTGATTAAAACTAAAAATGAAAATGAAAATGAAAATGAAAATGAAAATGAAAATGAAAATGAAAATGAAAATGAAAATGAAAATGAAAATGAAAATGAAAATGAAAATGAAAATGAAAATGAAAATGAAAATGAAAATGAAAATGAAAATGAAAATGAAAATGAAAATGAAACTTTACCCTAACCCTAACCCTAACCTTAACCCTAAAATGACAACAAAACGAAAATGAAAATGAAATGAGAACGAAAACACAAATGATTATGATTTTGGTTTTGATTGGAAATTTGAGTGGTTAAAAAGAAAACTGAAAATAATAAATTATTATAGGAAAATGAAAATGAAAATGAAAATTTTAATTTCAATCACTCAAAACTTTCAAACAAAAACCAAAATTATAATCATTCGCTTAAATATATGAAAATGAAAATGAAATTTTTAATTTTAATCACTCAAATTTCCAATCAAAACCAAAATCATAATCATTCGCGTTTTCGTTCTCATTTAATTTTAATTTTCGTTTTCGTTATTTTAGGGTTAAGGTTAGGGTTAGGGTTAGGGTTAGGGTTAGGGTTAGGTTTCATTTTTATTTTCGTATTCATTTCGTTTTAGGGTTAAGGTTATTAGGGTTAAGGTTAGGGTTAGGGTTAGGGTCAGGGTTTTATTTTTATTGTCATTTTTATTTTCATTTTCATTTTCATTTTAGGGTTAAGGTTAAGGTTAAGGTTTGGGTTAGGGTTAGGATTAGGGTAAGGGATAGGGTCAGGGTTAGGTTCATACTTATTGTCATTTTTATTTCCCGTTTTCATTTTCATTTTCATTTTCATTTTTTAATTTTAATTTTTAGGGTTTTTTTCTAGTTCCGACCATTTCGGCAGATCAGGCAATTCCGGGTTTTACCCACACTCCTCAATAACCATGCTTACCTACCTTTGCTTTTGATAGCCAGAAGAATTCGTGCCCATTGGGTCTTGTGGATACATATCCAGTAGACAAAATTGTGCACAACACTCAAAATCTTGTTGTATTATGTTGAGTCAATTCATCATGTAATCTGTGAACAGTTGCCATTTTCAAGAAAACTTTTGGACAAAATGCAATCACCAAATACAGCAGCCTACAACGTATTGGGTTTACGTGTACTGAGTATGCACAACAGGCATTCTCCTTTCCGTTCCTATGACCCTTTTTATAATACCAGGTATCATCATGACTTCTTATTGGTTGCTCTCTCCACGATCTACGGTGAATTATAATATTGGGTAATGCGCTCCTCAGGTAAGCATGGTTATTGAGGAGTGATGGGTAAAAGCCGGAATTGCTTGATCTGCCGGAATGGTCGCAACTAAAAAAAAACTAAAAATTAAAATAAAAAAATGAAGATGAAAATGAAAATGAAAACGGGAAATAAAAATGACAATAAGTATGAACCTAACCCTGACCCTATCCCTTACCCTAATCCTAACCCTAACCCGAACCTTAACCTTAACCTTAACCCTAAAATGAAAATGAAAATGACAATAAAAATAAAACCCTGACCCTAACCCTAACCCTAACCTTAACCCTAAAACGAAAATGAATACGAAAATAAAAATGAAACCTAACCCTAACCCTAACCCTAACCCTAACCCTAACCTTAACCCTAAAATAATGAAAACGAAAATGAAAATTAATTGAGAACGAAAACGCGAATGATTATGATTTTGGTTTTGATTGGAAATTTTGAGTGGTTAAAATTAAAAATTTCGTTTTCATTTTCATTTTCCTATAATAATTTATTTTGTTCACTCTAGTTACCAATCAAAACCAAAATCATAATCATTTGTGTTTTCGTTTTCATTTCATGTTCATTTTTGTTTTGTTGTCATTTTAGGGTTAAGGTTAGGGTTTGGGTTAGAGTTAGGGTCAGGGTAAGGTTCATTTTCATTTTCATTTTTATTTTCATTTTCATTTTCATTTTCATTTTCATTTTCATTTTCATTTTCATTTTCATTTTCATTTTCATTTTCATTTTCATTTTCATTTTCATTTTCATTTTCATTTTCATTTTCATTTTTATTTTCATTTTCATTTTCTTTTTCATTTTCTTTTTCATTTTCATTTTCATTTTCATTTTCATCTTAGTTCATTTTGATTTAGTTTCATTTTCGATTTAGTTTCAGTTTCAGTTTCAGTTTTTCGTTTTCATTTCATGTTCATTTTCGTTTTGTTGTCATTTTAGGGTTAAGGTTAGGGTTTGGGTTAGAGTTTGGGTCAGGTTCATTTTCATTTTCATTTTCATTTTCATTTTCATTTTCATTTTCATTTTCATTTTCATTTTCATTTTCATTTTCATTTTCATTTTCATTTTCATTTTCATTTTCATTTTCATTTTCATTTTCATTTTCATTTTCATCTTAGTTCATTTTGATTTAGTTTCATTTTCGATTTAGTTTCAGTTTCAGTTTCAGTTTTTCGTTTTCATTTCATGTTCATTTTCGTTTTGTTGTCATTTTAGGGTTAAGGTTAGGGTTTGGGTTAGAGTTAGGGTCAGGTTCATTTTCATTTTCATTTTCATTTTCATTTTCATTTTCATTTTCATTTTCATTTTCATTTTCTTTTTCATTTTCATTTTCATTTTCATTTTCATTTTCATCTTGTTTCATTTTCGATTTAGTTTCATTTTCGATTTAGTTTCAGTTTCAGTTTCAGTCAAGTTTCATTTATATATTTTTTGTAAAATTTAATGTCAATTTTAAAACACTTGAAACAAACCCAAAAACAACCCTTAAAACAAATCTAACCCTCAAAACATCCCTTACCACAAAATGAAAAACTACCCTAAAAAATAACCATAAAACCCTTCCCATACACAAATACCATTAAACCCTATGTAGGGCTATTCGTGCCATTGCAACAACGTGATAGCCAATAAGAAGCCGAAAACGGTAGCGCGCTATCCGATATTGTAATTTACCGCGATGCGCGCTCTCTATTCGTCTAGACCAGAAATTTTAATAACCAATAAGAAGCCGTAAAATGAGGAGCGCGGAACCCAATATTATAATTCACCGTAGATCGTGGAGAGAGCAACCAATAAGAAGTCATGATGATACCTGATATTATAAAAAAGGGTCAAAGGAACGGAAAGGAGAATGCCTGTTGTGCATACTCAGTACACGTAAACCCAACACGTTGTAGGCTGCTGTATTTGGTGATTGCATTTTGTCCAAAAGTTTTCTTGAAAATGGCAACTGTTCACAGATTACATGATGAATTGACTCAACATAATACAACAAGATTTTGAGTGTTGTGCACAATTTTGTCTACTGGATATGTATCCACAAGACCCAACGGGCACGAATTCTTCTGGCTATCAAAAGCAAAGGTAGGTAAGCATGGTCATTGAGGAGTGTGGGTAAAAACCGGAATTGCCTGATCTGCCGGAATGGTCGGAACTAAAAAATAAAAAAAAACTTATTTGTGAAGGGATGACCACACTACGGAAGCTTAAAGTGACCTTCCGAGTTGCCGCGTTTCCGAGTTATTTTATCAGAGAAAGACGGAATACCGTGATATTTCAGACGTGTTCCGAGGTAGTACCACACAGAAATCCGTCTTTCCCTGATATCGTATCTCGGAAAGACGTCTTTCCAAAATACCGTATCTCAGAAATCCGTCTTTCCCTGATACCTCATCTTGGAAAGACGTCTTTCCCTGATACCGTATCTTGGAAAGACGTCTTTCCCTGATACCGTATCTCGGAAAGACGTCTTTCCCTGAAACCGTATCTCGGAAAGACGTCTTTCCCTGAAACCGTATCTCAGAAAGACGTCTTTCTCTGCTTGGAAATTCGTCTTTCCTGATACCGTATCTCGGAAAGACGGCTGTCCCTGATACTTTGGAAAGACGTCTTTCCCCGATACCGCGTCTCAGAAAGACGTCTTTCCGAGATACGGTATTGGGGAAAGACGGATTTCCGAAGTACGGCATCGGGGAAAGACGGATTTCTGTGTGGTTTATACTAACTCGGAACGCGTCTGAAATATCACGGTACTCCGTCTTTCTCTTATAAAATAACTCGGAAACGCGGCATCTCGGAAGGTCACTTTAAGCTTCCGTAGAAATGAAGAGCACGCGAGGCCAAAGAGATTATTTAAACAATGATTACCGAAAGCTGAACCTGCCAAGTGTCAACGACTGTTTTGGACCCCGAGAAACCGATATGCAGACCCCCTGAAAGGCCACTGAAAAGGTCCGTCAAGGATGGGAATCCACCAGTCAAGAAGACATGTTGCTAAATATTAACTTTAAGCTCCGTCGTCGATATTTACCGTCAGCTAAACACAAAATAAATCACTTAAAAATGTCCTGTAGTTGCAAAACCGTAATTTGTAAAATGCCGTCTTTGGTTTAGGACGAGGTGTAAGTTTGTATTTATAAATACACAGCATGACCCCCCCCCCCCCCCACAACCCAACAATAGCACCAGGAAAGTAGGAATAACATCCACCCCACCCAAAATGGGGGTGTTTACCCACCCCACCCCCACAACCAACCACTTCGGGATTTAGGCATGTGGTTATCCAGTTCCTTGTGTGAAAAGCCCAGACTAATTTGAAAAGTGACGCACAAGCATAGTTAATTTGTCTTTTATAACATAGCCTCTTATTGCCAGACAGGAGTGGCCTAAAGTAAAAGTAATGGGAGACTTTTGAGACGTTAGCGGGCGCCCCACCCAGTAACCGGTCATTTTGTATAGAGAAGTTTCACGTGACGTCACCCGAGACCTTTTTCTAATGCTGCGTGCACAAACAGGCGCTGGAAATCATTTAGCAGATGACGCGCCAGCTATAGAGTTTGTACATGGCCGTACCCAACATGGCTGCAAAACGAACTTTTGCAACCTCTCTATTATGAAAGGACCGCTTACTGGGGCGCCCGCTTACGTCTCAAAGGTCTCCCATTACCTAGTTGGACTGGTCAATAATCGGACTCCTCATACACAAAAACATTCTTCAAAAGATCTTCCATAGTTTTTTTTATATATAACAATAAATTTACAATAATTTACCAAATTTAATTAATCGTTAAGAAATTACACTGAATACGCATACTGCATGTAAAAATGCACGACATTAATTATTAGCATTCTTGGCAAAAGTGCAGCCTTTGTAACGACTAGTACATAATGTACATGTACACAGTACATTGTGTCTCCACGGTAGTAGATTGTCAATTTTTATTGGTCGAGAACCAATCACGTGATGTGCTATGTGGCGCGCGCTCAGGGGGGAACATGAGCGATGTACCCCACGAGGTACATTACCTTGATCGTGCCCACCGCCTTGTACAATTATCAGAAATTGCCCCGGGTATGAGGTTGCAGGTACTTCCCTGTCAAAGTGTTTGAATTTGTTCAAATAAACAACAAAATGCAACGTTCAACAACAAATTCACAAAGAATGTGTTTCCCTCTGCAGTGTATGTTTACCCCTCTTGCCATCTATTACCTTGGTATAACAAAACAATTGTTGCACAACGTGATAATGGTCCGTGGGTTTTTTTTACACCCTGGCCTCGGGGCCAATAATATGAACAGCTTTATTTATTGATGGTAGTCATGGCAAACGTTTGCATTGTTCGCCTGAGTGCAACGCACCCCTGTTTTGCTGTCTGGCACCCTCGGGGCCAATGACACCCTCGGATTGGCCCTCTTCGGGGAGTCATTGGCACCCTCGGCTTTGCCTGGGGTGCCACTGCCCCCCTCGGGTGGAGAAAACACCATGGACATCGTATAATGTACACTACACATTAAACATTGTAGAGCATAAAATCCCTGTAGTACATGCACATTGTGTGCATATATGACTAACTGTGAACAAAATTTAGAAAAAAGTTCTATCAATCTGAACACTTCATTTTAAGTAGTATGCAAATTAATTGTAAAACCTGATGAGAAAAAACAAGCGAACAAAACAAAGCAGTATTACAGTTGTTCAACTATTTCATTGTTATTATTATGCATACTTACATGTATAAGATATTAACTAGTCATACTAGTTTGGAATGCTTGATTCTAAAATAAAAAAAATAAAAAAAAACATCAAATGTTTAAGTCCTTTAACGATCTGTTAACATATGGCAATATACAAAACATGAAGTAAGTACTGTACTAATATATTTCAATAAGGTATGATAATGATCAACAGACAAACATAAAAATAAGATAAAAAATTTCCCCAACAGACCAGTTTAATAATGATATGAGGTGTCTATAAGTACATGTACAAACATGGTACAACTTCACTTCTTCTTCACATATTAAACATAGTGCTTTAGTACTGAGAAATTAAGTTTCATAAAACTCATATGATTAAACTATTAAATGTAAACGTCAGATTTTCTCTGAGAAGTTCGATGCATCGAGAGTGTTATTTCTGACCGCCTTTGAGCAAGAAATATTGACGGAAAAGCTGGCACGGAGCGTGTGTGTTTTTGTACCTAAAAATCAGGCACCAAAATCATTTTATAATAGGATTTGAGGCATTACATGGTGAGGTATCAATGTATATTTGGTTTGCGGTAACCTCCGTTTTAAGATATACAGTAAAGCATTTTTGAAATCGCTGAGGGTAGCTGGCCAGTGCTGGATTTCACAAAAGGCTACAACTAGTCTTATCTCGAGTTAGGACGAGTAACTAGTCCTACCTTATAGGACTTTGCATAAGTTAGGACTAGTCTAAAGTTAGAACTAGTTTAGTGAAATCCACCTCTGGCATGATAAAACAACAATGGAAATATTACTTCATTTTGGGGGTTTCGGGGGTAAATTTTTCCGATCAGTTTTTACTCTTGCAATAGCACAGCTTCATCAAGTGTGGAACAGACTCCCTAATGCAATCAGCCTGGTTGCCGTACTTGTTAATGCGGCTGATGTCCCCCGACGTGTCGTACGCTAATATGTCGGTCGTACTCTGGGGGAGGATCCTGATGGTGCCTTCAAATAGGCCATTACCGGGAAGGGTTTGCACGGTTACCTGAAACAGGATCGGAAGGTCGGTGACGTTGACTGTGGACTCGTCGCTGAAAGACGCCACACGGTGGTGGTCCTCGTCAGTTTTCTTGAAACGCAGAACCTGCAAGAAAGACCATGTCAAGAAAAACAAATTATTTACCCTAATCATACTTTAAGAGGGCAATAATCTTTGAGGGGGCAAGGCCACCGTCAATTTGCAAAGGGCACTTCCATTGGAAAATCTTAAAGTCTATGGGAAACTTTTGAAGGGACACCGAGGCCAAGATCAGGGCAATGGAGGCCATGGCCTCCCTGGCCTTCATGTCATTCCTGGCCCGGCGTACACACATAATCCACAATCGATCACTGCCATCTTAGGCCAAGACTAGGCTAGGAGTAGATGGCTTGAAGATACAGGACCATATCCTTCAATAGCAGACAAAAACCATGATAAGGGTTTACGAAGATTCAGGGCTAGTTTTAACCCTTTACAGACTAGGCAATTTGGCTAACGTGTGGCCTAAATCCTCCCATATCCTCCTCTCCTGTCACTCCACACCAAATCTTTTGGACTTAGATAAGATAGCGATGCCTGACCAAGTGATCAGCAATTGTTATTTGGGCCTACTGGCCACTATCCTTCTGAATCCTCCACTTTGGCAGTGGGAGGCTTTGGAATGCTAGGTGGCAGCAGACTTACCAGGTAAATTTCCATTGTTTGCGTAGTTCTGAGCATGCGCACGTATCCAAGAACGATGACTTCACGTTGGTAGTCTGCTGCCACCTAGCATCCTCAAAAGTTTCCCATTTGGATATAGAATGAATTGGGACTGTTATTAGGGTTAATGTACAATGTGTACATCTGAACTCATGGGAGGCCACTGCTTCTGACTGAAGTAAATCTCAGGCTGCTCATGAGACCCTTCAAAGCTGAAATAAAAAGCACCTGACGGGAAGGAAGTCTAGCTGTGGGGATAATTCAAGACCTCCTCCCCCTTCCTTGCGCTACCACTCACCGAATAGGACTAATATCCCACATGCAATGATGTCAGAAGTCATGATCTAACTAGAGTGACCTGCAAAGACTACTTACCTTCTGGTTTGGAACCATCTGTTGGACACGTAGTATCACACCTAGTTTCAGTTTGGCACACTTGTCCCTGACCTTCTCAGTCTTTTCATTGATAATGTTGATCAGAGCATCTGCAACTTGCTTTGTCTGAAAAAAAAATAACTAAATAAACATGTTTCGTTTTTGTTTTTTCTTTGAAAATCAGGACTCAAATTTCAAAAAAAATCTTTACTGATCCTACAAGACCAGGAATCCCAGTGCAAAACGTTTGCACTTTTTCAAGACACCCACTTTCTATTCCTAGAATACATTTTATCCCTGCTAAACTTTTAGGATGAGGTTCAAACTAGAAAAGCTTAAGAGCATTCATGTTGGCTCAGTGGTTTTCTTCCCTTCCTTTCATCTCTGTGACCCCGATGCAAGCTGTTTTGTTATGTAGTCCATAACCCATATAAGTCCACGATCCACCCTTAATATCACGAATTGCCGCCAATAGAGGGTGCTATCACTCCACGAACAGGCTATCACCCACAAATCCGCTTTCACCCACGAACCTGCTATCATAGCGGGTTAATGGGAGATAGCAGGTTCTTGCCCTCTATTGGCACCAATTCGTGATAAGGGTGGATTGTGGAATTTTATGGGTCGGGAGCTACAGAACAGATACATCTTTTACCAACACCAACTGGGTACACACTGTAGGACTGCAGGCCTGGAGTTACATGGAAGCCACGAAGGCCTCGGCCTCTGTTACCCTGGTCTCTTGGCCTTGGTGCCCAAAGATTATAGACTGCTGAAGGCGCAAGGTGGGTAACTCAGGCTGAAATGTGAAAACCCACTGGACGCCATTTCAGCAAGCAACTCTTTTGATACAACGATACATCAGCGCAGATCAGTGCAGACAATGACCATTGCTATCAATGGGAAACAAAGCATTCACTTGCTGAAATGGCGCCCATGCGTATTTCACGTTCCAACAATAGATAAAGCTCCAGTTCCCCATCTTGCGCCTTCGGCGCTCTATAATCTTTATTGGTGCCCCTTCAAAAGTTTCCCATCAATTTTTCATTGGAAATGCCCTTTACAAAAGGAAAATGGCCTTGCACTCTTTCGGATGAAATTCCAGGCCAGGGCAGTCAGTTGTAATAAGAAACATTTCACGATTCAGAAGCACCTTTGTTTTGAGTGCTAAAGAATAACAGGATGAAGAAGCTGATGACATCGAGCGGGATTCTATACATGTAGTTTACCTTTTCTGAATTAGCTGGTTCCCATGTCAGACATGAACACCAGTGAGCATCAATACTGGCATCTGTGCATGTTCTGTTCTTTGGGATTTCATTGAAGATGCTGATCCCATGCTGGGTCGCACCAGCGGGTTTGGCATTCAAATGTAGAACCGATTTCAGTGTTTCGTGAATGTCAAATGGTGTCATGAGTCGCTGTGAATTCCTCCTAAGCTTACGGTAGAGGTCGGGGTGCTGGTGATGAAACCAATCAGGCACTGTCATCGAGAAGAAAGGAAGACGCTCTTCAAGCTTGCCCTGGAGCGACTGGCGTATCTGTGAATACCGTGACCCGTGATCGCCGAACATTAAGAGAATTGTGTTGTTGAGGAGATTGTAAAACTTTGCATCGGCAAGAAACCAGTAGAGGTCTGCATCCATAAGATAAAGAGGGTTGATATTGGCATGAGTTAGACCGACCAGGAACGAGAAACCAAAATGGGGTATATCTTTATAGGCCGTCATGTAATCCGACAGATAGTCCAACATGACCTTGTGAACAGGTTTTGATCCGAGACAGTGATTCTCAGCTACGACAGCATTCCATAGGTTCCTCATGTAGTGATCTGTTGGTTGCTTATCAAATCCGTTAAACCTCAAATTGAAGGTTGCAATGCCCGGCGAATCCTCAGCAAACATAGTAGCATACCCGTTCTTGGCGAAATCGTTCCAGATAAGTGGGTACGTATCCACGTAATCAGAGTTCTCTTCACCCTTTCTGACCTCTGGAAGCTCCAGTTCTGTCTTACCGGTGAGTAAAGGAATAAGAGCTCCTGTGGTGGCATCGGCCACAATGTTATAACCTTCAAAAACAATAGTATCGAAAGTACCCAGGAGCTGATAGGTTTCGGGAAGTTGTCTGATAAAATTCATTCTTGAAGTGGCTTCCAAGCCTAGCATGATGACGTTTAAGCCTAGACTGTCTGATGGTGGTTTGATCGAACGTGCACGCTCCTTCACTTTAGGTTTAGGAACGACACTCGCATGCACATCAAACATTTCAGGCTGTTGCTTATAGAATAACTCCACTTCAAGAGCTGTCGACATGTCGGCAAAACCATTTGTGCCATTATCGCAAAATACAAAAGTAAAATCGTGTGACACAACATATTGCAGTGGGATGTCTCCCCTTGGCGTTTTTTTTCCGAAGCTGATCTTGACCGGAGCTGAAATTTCACTTGAATAGTCGCTTTCCCTTTCCACTGTAGATGCGTAACACTGTTTGTATTTATATTTCTTGAGTACAGATTCCCGGATGGTAAGTTGGTTTCGAGTAAGATCCGTTACAAGGGTTCCTTTACACTCGAGCGGGCTGGGTTCAAAGATCAGATGTTTAATATTCTCATCGAAGGGGTCCAGTTCCGGAATCTGACATGTCAGTTCCCCTTTGCTGTTCTTTTCCCTTTGCGTGAGTGCCTTCCTAATATCGGCTCTTAGCAAATATTTTCTTTTGCTACCACTCCCAATCACAGAGTTATTTGAGTTGGCGAGGTTGTTGTCTTTTGAGATGTTAGCTTTGTTTATTTCATTCACTATTCTCAATTCCTTAAGAAGCTCTTGTCCTTCTTTTCCTTGGTAAAGCTGTTTGTTACTACCTAGTGCTTCGGGGTCTCCACCTCGATTAGCTAGATGTAACCCCTCCCTGAGTATCACTGCAGCATCGGCATTCTCATGGCTGTGGCGATATGTACTATTTATCTCCTCAATCTTATACAGTAAGAGTATGATTGTGATGATGGAGAAGGCGATGAACGAAGTGGCAACCGCCAAGCGATGCCGGTAACACAAAATCCTCCTCCACTTCATCTTGAATGACCAACTGATTGGTCTTGTTGAAACCACCTGCAACAAAGTGAACCATTGACTGTTCATTCATTCATCTCAAACCTTTAATTTATACAGAAGGTCAATTAAACAAAGATGTTTGAAGAACTACAAAAATGAGACACAAACGAGGCAGAGGCAAATATGGTGGGGATTCCTATGAAGGCATATTCAAAAGACCAAGTCTTGTATAGAAATGCCTTCATTAAACAAAAGCTGGGATAACAGGTTTTGAGGCATTGCATGGAGAGGTATCAATGTATATTTGGTTTGAGGTAACACCATGTGATATCTACTTTGCTATACAGTAGATTGTTCTTGTTAGAACTTGTCCTGTTATTATTCTAATACCACGGAGTAGATTTCGGAATTCGGGGGGACAACTTAGTTCTGACGATGACTAGAGCAGGCTTGTCTAAACGTCAAGACCAAATAATAAACTCACTGCGTGGCAGTGAAGTTATCCGAGAAGTCCCCTCGATTCCATTAAGCGAAAATAGTCGTAGTCCCGGCCGATTTCCAACCTCCCCAGGTTGTACTTAATATGCAGGACAGTTCTTTTCAGAATAAGTTGTCCCCCCGAATTCCGAAATCTACTCCGCAGTAGTAGAATAATAACAGGACAAGTTCTCACAAGAACAATCTAATGTATATAGCAAAGTGTAGATATAATCACATGGTGTTACCGCAAACCAAATACACATGGAATAACATAAATTAAAACAGATTGAATAGGAAAGACAAAGAAAGGAACTGGACAAACAAACAAATAGACAAAGCAAAAGTGACCTACCGAACAAGGAGGTATACAGGAAGGTAAATCATAACTTGAAACCCACCGAGGTGAAGGATGATAGAAGAAGCTAACTCTAGATAATTAGAGACAAGATGTTTTTTGTAGTTACTAGAAGTTCTTCAAACTGTAGTACATGAGTACATGTAAATACAACGTAAAATGGCTTACAGACAACCATGGGAAGGCTGATGGGTGTGGGCAGGGGGGGGGGGCTGACAGCCTAAAACTGAAACCTGTTTTTTTTTTTTTTGCAGGGGTGCCAAGGACAAATATCAAAGGGAGTTAAGAAAATTGGTTCATGGCTGAGCGGTCTGTTGCACCGGACTCAAGTTCTGGTGTATTGTCTAGTCTTGACAGATACTGCACCAACACCCCCTTTTTTTCTGGGGTCACACGGGCAGGGTCAGTTGTGCACGGAATTGGTAGTTAACCATTTTTGTTAACTCATCAAGGTGTGTGTTCGAAACCTGGTCTGACACTTATGTCCTTGAGAAAGATGCTTTGCTAAAAATAGTCAAGGTCCAGGCAATGGATCCAGGCCAATGAACTAGGGGAGAGTTGAGCGGGGAAACGCTTCGGTGGGGATACACTTCAGTGCGTACAAACTCTATGCAGGGTCAATTGCTCTGGGGACAAGTAAGTCAGTGGAGGTGAAATCTGAGTGCTTTGTGTGGGACTTAGTTTCTGCCTGAGCTGCTCTGTGTGTGTGCTGATTGCACCACATAACTTCCAATTGTTGTGTGATCACTGCTGCACAGTGGGTAATGGCAAACTGAACTTCCAGGGGGCAGTGGGTACAAGGGCACTGGTGCACAGTGGGTAATCGCCTATCTTACCTGGGCCCAATTTCATGGCTCTGCTTACCACAGAATTCTGTGCTTACGGCGTCCTGTAAAGCACACGATTCAGCGGGCTGTAAGCGCAGAATTCCGCAGTAAGCAGAGCTGTGAAATTTGGCCCAGGCTCTACTGGGGTGTGCTATACACATGCCTAGTTGTTGTATTTTAAGTGCAATACTCTTAACTCTACGGGCCACTTGCCAGATCGCATCACTATTTTTTGTAAATAATTGCTTACTCATAAGCTTCAATCAGGGGCCAATTTCATTGAGCTGTTTAGCAGAAAATACTGCTTAGCAAATTTCTTTGCTTAGCAAAAAATGAGTGGGGCACCAGTCGCAACAGTGTAAACATAATGGAATGTTGGCTGCTAACCTGTTACTGCTAAGCAAGATTTTTCTGTGCTTAGAAAGTTTCTGTGCTTACTGGCTTTATGAAATTGGGCCCAGGGGTATAAATGGGTACCTCTGAGGGTAGTGTTATTGTTACTAAAGATAGTGTTGCTAAGGGAATAAAAGAGTGGTGACCGAGGTCTTAAACGGCCGTTTAAAACTGGCAGGGTCGTGGCCGTGTGACAAAGCACTGAGCCGAAGGGGAGGCCCTTTACCATGGAAGCATGGGGGTATCCGCTGTGATGAGCCGATGTTCCCCAAACATTGCCCAAATTATGACAAAGACTCAACAAATTGCTGAAAAATTGCCTGCTGGTTTCTCGAGATATCAAAGATAAAATATCAGGCACTTAATTGTACTCACAATCATTTTCTATCTCCCAAATCGATGTTTCTTTAGGCCCACTGCCTGTCATGTAGCCGTTCAGTTCAAACTGTTACTGGATTCAGTCACGTGACAATGCATTATCGTCATTGACTGTTTCCTTACACGTGTGTAAAAAGTCATGTTATAGTGCAATAGGATTGCGTGTTCACGGATGCCCTGAGTTACATCATTGTATTGCACAGTCAACGCAGGATACCAGCTGAGGAGTGTCAACGCCCCCCCCCCCCCCAACAATGGATTGCAACTAGTCTGGTTCCCAGACCCCAAAATCTTTGACTATTCTCTCTTGATTTAAGGGTCCAGTATCACTTGAGGGTCATGTGACGAAAAAGGAGGAATTCCTCCTTTTCCGAAAATATCCAAAATGTTCTGAGCTCATTGTCGTCAACACTCAGCAGTATCGTTGATGGTCGAAGATTTCTGGGCATGTGTAGACCTTTCTTTTGTTGATAAACTAAAACCATTCAATCTTGTTGACGACGTTGCAACCAAATTCAAAAATGTTGCAAATTATTTAAGAAAAACTCATCCCATTGTTGTTTATTGTTTCCAACAAATTCAACACTATTTTCGAATATTGTGTAACATTTTTACAAACTGATTATCCCAGGCCTTTTTAATGTAAAACAAGGCCCGTCATCAGCGCTTGGTTTTTTTTATCCTATGATATCGTTTGATTGACAAGTAATAAATATTTAATACATGTATGTTGCGTCATCATCTATATTTAAACGCGGTTGGTGCCTGACCTAAGATTTTTAACAAGAGTCGTCAGGGTATCTTGGTCAGGGAACCAGGCTATGTTTCAACCTGCCAACACTACACAGCCGGTATCCTGTGTTGACTGCGCAAACCAATGTAACTTAGCTCAGGGCATCAGTGAACACGCAATCCATGAAGTTAGTACGACTTTTTAAAGGTAAGAAAACAGTCGTTGATGAACATCCAGATCACAATCTGCATGGCGGTCAATGGTTTTGCTTTGGGCCTAAAAAAACATCAATTTGGATGACAGAAAATGATTGTGAGTACAGTTAAATGCCTGTTATGTCATCTTTGATATCTTGAGAAGCGGGTAGGCGATTTTCCAGCAATTTTGTTGAGCCTTTGTAGTAATTTGGGCAATTTTTTTGAACAGGGTATCACACCGTCATAGCGTATCACGTTCATCACAGCGGATACCCCCATGCTTCCCTGGCCTGGGGTGCTTGTAGGACTGTCCAAGTCAAAATTTCAAAAAAAAAGAGTACAGCGCCCCAGTTACTGGGTCTACTTACTTTAGCCCCTAGACCCAGTAACTGGGGCACTGTACTCCATTTTTGAGATTTTGACTCTCTGGGTCATACTGTTACTCGGTCTACTTTAGCCACATATAGTGCCAATACGCTGGACTACATGAACATGTACCTCCGCTTCTTGAGTCTCAGCGTATTGGCACTACTTAGGCATGATGTGGCCATGGTTTCCTTTGGTGAAGCCTTAACACCTAATGCATCTGACTTCACAAGTCCCATAGAGATATGTACAATCAGCGCCCTCAATGAGGTCAAAATGGCCATACTGTAGTTTACTGTAGGAAAACAGCTGGGCTAAAATGCCGTCAACCCAGAAAGGTTGACAGAAATGTACACAGAGAGGAACATGCACGATTACAAAGTGTCAAAATTATTCTGTCAACCTTTCTGGGCAGGTAAGGATATAATTTGACCTAAATTAAGGGAGATAAAGTGGCAGTTGGATAAAACATTTTAGCCATTTTCACATCTACGTTGGGCTGGACAACGTCATCGCTACTAATAGTACTAGTACTCGCTACACGCCATTTTAGTTCTTTTGGGCGTGAATGCACAAAAGTAGTGCCGGCCGTGATGAAATGTCCGCTTGAATTTTCTTTTTTTAGCCAAACGTCCAATAATTTTTTTTTTTAAGTCCCTTAGAAAGTGGCAGTCGGATGGACACTTTTCCAACAGCTGTACATACCCTATACAAAATTAGTTAGTAGGCCTAATAATTAGTATTATAATAGTAGTAGTACAGTAGTACTTTTTAATTTAATTTAAGTTGGCCTAGGCCTAGTAATGAAAAATAGTACTAAATAAGTCGAAATTGTCACTTAAAAACCTACTTTCTTGTCGATCACGGCACTCAGACTGGAAGTAGTGGGATGGGCATTCACAATCATATCCATTCATGTACCGGCACTGGGGCAGAAGACAACACATTGGCAACAATCTGCGGATTCACATGATCAGCAAAGAGTGCTCCCCAGCAGGTCTTCTCACCTGCCTCCTCCTCACCATCTGCTGTGCACTTTGTTGACACTGCCTCCTCTCGATCGCTTCAGCTGATGCTCTGCTGCTGAGCTGCATGCGTGGCATAGAGATGTTTACGCGTGACTGAGCGAAAAACCACCACCCACACTGCACTGTCCCCGCAGCTGCAGAGAAGGGGATGGTAAAAAAAACATGAAAGACGGGGTACGAGTCTAGTGTGAGGTCAGGGGATCATTGGTCAGCAGAGGGCGGTATTTCTCTTCAAATATATAGTACGTGTACATTTACTGTGTTTTGCCTGGACGACGTCACGTCTAATCTAACGTTACACTTCTTATAATTAATTTTTGTCTGCAGTATTTTCACTAACTAACGTTACACACACACGGCACTTTATCCTGTTTCTACATAAGATTGCTGCTTCTTGAATGGTGTTGTGCGAGGTAACCCAACTCAAGACAAGAGTTCATTAAAACTGTTTTCAGCGAGATCAGCACACTTTAGTTTAGTGCACACTCACTACGTACTAAACTTGTCAGCAGGTAGGCCTAATTTTAAATTAAAGTCTCGTTGGGATAGTCCAAACCTTATCCATGTTCTTGCATTTGCGATAATCGTTGCCCTCCATCGGCACCTCCTCCCGACAGTCGCAGACCGGCATGAGCAGCCGGACGGAGGGTTACGATACGAAGTTTCACATATTTTTTTTTATGAGAACTGACCATATTTAAATTCGGGCATTTCTGCCAGACTTATACTTAGTGACAAGATTTCCCTCATTTTCACCGCTTTCAAAATTAACAAACATTCTTATTCTAATCTATTAATTAGCTCAAAAAGTCTATTATTAAAGCCTGTTCCATATGTACATGATCATGTAAGTCAGGCCAAACCTCACCACCATGGGCAGTGCACCGTGCGGTACTCCTAGAACTATGAGGTTCGTTCCGCTATCGTCTCCACGAGCCTCATAGAGTGATATGTACAAAATCCTATTCGAAACTTTCTGCCCTTCACGTTTACATGGCTACAGTTCTTTTTTGAAATCAGATCTCGCCAAAACTAGGCTCTATGTGTTCTTTCAACTCTGATCGAGCGTTGCACTGGTCCAGAAAATCCACTCCGCAAACTAAAAGTTGTTAAAAAGTGATAAATTCTCACCGTAATTTAGATCCCATTCAAACAGTATTGCAACAAATATGGCGACCGGAGTTGCAAAATTAACTGGTATGCTGCTATGCCGTGCGCTGGTCCTATGGGCTGGTTCCGCGTACCAGTTAATTTAAAAATTTGTAAATTAACTGGTACGCGGAACCAGCCCATAGGACCAGCGCACCGCATAGCAGCATACCAGTTAATTTTGCAACTCCGGTCGCCATATTTGTTGCAATACTGTTTGAATGGGATCTAAATTACGGTGAGAATTTATCACTTTTTAACAACTTTTAGTTTGCGGAGTGGATTTTCTGGACCAGTGCAACGCTCGATCAGAGTTGAAAGAACACATAGAGCCTAGTTTTGGCGAGATCTGATTTCAAAAAAGAACTGTAGCCATGTAAACGTGAAGGGCAGAAAGTTTCGAATAGGATTTTGTACATATCACTCTATGAGGCTCGTGGAGACGATAGCGGAACGAACCTCATAGTTCTAGGAGTAACCGTGCGGTATATCGATACCCTAGTTGCGATAATCGTAACCCTCCATCCTTCCGACCGTCGGGAGAATGGAGGGTTACGATTATCGCTACTAATCGATACCTTGCGTCTCTAACCCCACGTTTGGAAGCACAGAAAAACAACGCTGATTGGCTCACAAAATCGACTGTTTTGAGCGCTTGTAGAGCAAAATGGGTATTTTGCCGCGATCCTATTTTTCAAATGAATCATTTTTACATGGGGATGGTCACCCTAAACTGCATACAGTTAGACAGATTACAAACCAAATAAGAATGAGAGGGGACCAGTTGCTCCTTGATTTTATGCATCTTTTGTGGGTTACCATACTTGAGTGTGCGCACATTGTGTATCTAGGCCACAGGCCTAATTAAAATCTCCCCTATTTTTGAGATTTTAGTGTCACAATAAAAAAGCTAACCTCAGTTCCCCCTAAAAATGATGCGGCGAGATCAATTACCCCTGGGAACAGGGTTGGACCAGCCCTCGTACTCAATAAAAGTTTCCAACTTTTTTTTCAAAGGCCTAATGGTAATAATATGCCTGCATAATGTACTTTTCCAAAAACCAATTATCTAGGGGCAACAGTTACCTGATTCGTTCTTCTCTCTTTCTCTCCCTCAATCTACAAGCTTTTCTAACATCAGTGAACATCACTCTATGGTCTTGAAGCTCATTTTGATTCGGCGAATAACATCTGAAGAAGACTCCAAGTCGAGATGCGTCAGTTGAAAGGCAAAGTCAAGGAGACGAGGAAAGAAAAGAGGCAGCGCAAGAAGGAAAACGTTGCGAACAAGAACAGCATCATGCGAGTGGTGGTCCCCTCCCTCGCCGCTCTGTGTATTGCCCTGGTCTTGTTTGTTTACTACAACACAAGGCCACAGAACTGAGTGAAGTTTCTTGCCAAGGTATGAGGCGGGAACTTTTCATAAAGATGAAGAAACAAACTGACTCACATGGCCCTCACAGTGACGGGCAGCCATGTTGGCAGATCGGAACTACATGGGGTCTTGTTTGACTTGGTTTTATTTTAGGAACTGAATGCATCCTTCTTCTAAAGAATCCAACTGAAGTGACAGCAAAGGAACTGGTTTGATGGATGGTTGAGAGGGGACGGGGTAAGGGAACAAAACTGAGGAAGATGCACTGCTTGAAGAAACCCTTTTAAGAAATTATGCCCCAAACGATCTAAGAAACTACACCTTCCACTAACTTCAAACTGCAATATCCTGCTAAATGCCTTGAATTTCCAACTTTGAGAGGGCAAGGCCATTTTCAGTTTTGTAAAGGGCACTTCCATTGCACAATCTTAAAGTCGATAATGGGAAACTTTTGTCAGAGAACCAAGGCCAAGACCAGGGCAACAGAAGACATGGCCTGTATGGCTGCAGGCATGATAGCGATGTGTGACAAAAATTGAAATCTTCCTGGAATTGTTCACATAATTATGTTTTGTTTTGCTGTATTGTATAAACATTTATGATTAAATGCCACAACATATATTAAAACATGAGTAATTTGATGGCAAATCTCGATGAAATCTGTTGAAGTATTCGGTAGATGTCAGTAGTTTATGTATCAACATTTTGGAATGGCGGACATCACTCGAAAGTGGCCCTGCATTTTACAGTTGTTCCGAATGGACCTTTCCCATGAAATATGCTAATTGCATTCACGCATGCGTACAGACCCTATTGGTTGGCAAACGCCATTGAAATGTGCACAAAGCAGACGCACAAAGTGCGTACGCGTCACGCGCCCATCAGTCCCATGCAAAAGGGCGCACTGTTCCCAAAATTTTGCCAACCAAAATGTAAGTGCGCACGCGCGATGTCCAATTTACATATTTCATGGGAAAGGTCTATTGTAATTATCAAGTTGGTATACCTTTACATTACATTGTATTGGAGATCCCTGAAATTTGTAAAGTTCATGCTTTATGGTGAAGTAGCTGTACATGCAACATGCATTGAAAACGAGTTTGAAAAAAATATATTGTAATTTCTTACAAAAACGAAGCATTTTGTTTGTCTGCTGTTGACGTTTTTGCTGTCAATAAGCTTAAATTAATTTGTTTAAACCCAGACCAAAAGCGTGGGATATATCTGTCTTTTTTCCAGAAGCAAGATTGACATCCCATTTCAACATACAGCAAGAATAATTTTAATGACACTAAACTGGCAAAGAGGGACAGCTGCCCCCCCCCCCCCCCCCCCCCGCACCCGTGGAAAATTCCCCCACCCCACCCCACCCTGCTTGCACACTGTCAGCCTCTGGACACCCTGAAATTTTCTATTAGACAATTTTAACTACAAATATCAGTTTGCTGCCACCTAGTGTCCTCAAAGTCTCCCATTTTGGACACGGGTTTATTATAGGGGGTATTTTTATGCACAGCCGTTTTCCTACAGTAAACTTACGGCCGTTTTGACCTCGTGGAGGGCGCTGTACATTACCCTCAATGTGACTCGAGACGCCAGATGCATCAGGTCTATAGAGAGGTTTCACATGACGTCACCCGATACCTTTTTCTAATGCTGCGTGCACAAACAGGCGCAGGAAATCATTCAGCAGACGACGCGCCAGCCATTGAGTTTGTACATGGCTGTACCCAACATGGCTGCGAAACGAGCTTTTCCCGGGGTCATGCAACCTCTCTATTGTAGATAAGAGGGTCTTGTGTGACTAAATGCATCCTTCCACTATAAAGAATATAATATACAGCACTTTCAGTTTGGAACCAGTTCGAAAGCTGTCCAAGTGAAAAACAACACACAAAATAAACAAGAGGATCTGGAAGAAAATACCGATTGAAATAGGACGCTCAAACCGTTTTGACAACAATTTATTGATGGCGGACAAAACAAAATGGACTCACTAAAACAGTTACAAACTGCAACTCAACAAAAACAAAACAAAATCATTTGTAACAACCTAAATCAAATCAACAATAACTTACCGAAATCACAATTTTAAGAAATATTTCACATTTCACTTATTTCACATTTATTTGGCAATGTCAGTGATATCACTGGCAAATGTGTAGCACTGAATTTGGTAATGTCGGTGTACGTGTACACAATGAGAATTGTTTTCCCTTCACACGGACAAGTTAATTCAGTGTAGAAAAAAGGTACTATTTCTTTACTTTTTAAAATTACAGAATTTCAGACTTAAAGGGCACTGTAATTGGTGTCATATTACACCGAAAATATTAACATTTTGTTCATATGTTTTCACGCCTTTAATAATACACTTTGAAAAGTCGAAACAAAAGTGCTCTCAAGAGTCAGTGGAGATGGTTTCCTCGGGGCACTATTGCATGGAGCTGCTTAAAACCCTGGTGTCAGCCGGGAGGTTAAAAAATAATCCAATGGTTACCAAATATGGTCATAATTTTTTTTTTTAATGGGCCAATAAGGCCAAGATTCCATGTGAACCTCACCCCTGGTATACCCCACAAGCCTGTAGACTCCCATTGGCCAGACCCTAACCACTGCGGAGTAAGGAGTGTTGAAAGACAGCAGCCACCTGTCTCGGTGTAGTAATTGATTGACCTTGTGCCAAGTATTCCCTTGGGACAGGGCGGTATGCACTTTGTGAAAACAACTTGCGCCGCACACTGGTCGTAAATAACACAAGTCTAAGTCTTGACTGGCACTCCAATTCACCCCCACAGTGATTTATAATGTTTTTGGGCTTGCAGGGTGGATTATTGACCTTAAAGACAGGGTGGACGATTTTTTAACCTCCTGGATCCAGCTAAGTTGTTGATTAATGTGGATGCTCCGAGGGTTTTAAGCACAAACAGTTGTTAAGCACAAGAAAAAGGGTTATGCAGAAAATTGTTTAGCACTATTTGCTGCTAAGCAGCTCCATGAAATGGTCCCGGAGGGACTGGATGATTATCATTGCTTTCAAGAGTATTATACATAAAGTCTGATTGTTCAATGTAATACGAGAAAGTAGACATCGTTCGCAACATACATGCATTGCATTCAACAAATGTGTTCCATAGCAAAAAATGTACTTCACCTTTGAAAATAGAAACTTTATTTTGGTAGAAGTGTTCTATGGCTTTTTGGTATTGGCCACTAGTTGCACGCGCGTCACACGCGGCGACTGTGCCACGCTCACTATTATAGGGAGTCAACAAGTAGGCCCAACAAGTGACCAAACACTGCGTCGCCTAAAATGCGTCGCCCAAAACTCTTGGTGGCGCAATGTATCGAGAATTCCCATACATACCAAGCTTAGAATGCTGCAGAAAAAAATAATTTTCGACAATAATGTGACCATACTTTATAATTTGCCAGGTTACTGCCCAGTATTTACAAATCTTACAAGCTGACATAATGCATTCATAGGTATAATTTACATTAAAAAAGCAAGAACAGGTTCATACAAAAATATTGAAATTAACGAAAATATATATTTACATTTTACTTTTGTGAAGGCGTATAATAATATGAGAAGAAATGTGACACATTTTGCTAAGTTTAAGTTATAAACTGAAAGTTGGTGGACCTTTTTAAAGAATAGCTAACCCTAAAAGTGTAAATGAATTCAAAGATGGGATTCAGCAGCTGAGTTTGTGATGACCATAGAGAGGTTTCACGTGACGTCACCCGATGCCTTTTTCTAATGCTGTGTGCACAAACAGACGCTGGAAATCATTCAGCAGACAATGCACCAGCCATTGAGTTTGTGTATGGCTGGACCATAGAGTTATATAATAGAACTAGAAGGTGCACTCGCTACGCTACGGACGGAACTCCACTGACTCACCATGGTCGAAAATCCCTATGGGCAAATTGCGTACGAATGTCCACTTTGAAAATGGTTTTCTCAATGGTCAAAAAATGCTCCTTGTCGGGCCCTGTCGCATGGTTTGTACGCCCTCTAGTTCTTATATATAACTCTATGGGCTGGACCCAACAACATGGCTGCGAAATGTTTTTCGATGTTGGTATTTACGTTTATCCAATCTTGAGAGTAGATTTCCTGAGTTTTTACTGGTCTTCAAAGAGCAAACAGAAGACATTACTGTTCGTCACTAGCTTGTTTTTGTGCCTGATTTTAAAATTCCATTTTCCTTCAAGAAGTTGGTCGCGTCATCAACCCCCCGCTCCAGATACTCATCGAGTGTGTCCTGGCTGGGGGAAAAGAGCGCCATCAACGCCCGCCACACGTTCTGCGAACAAACCCTGAAGCTGTGACCTGCGACGACGTAACTGAGACTCAGCCAAGTCTGGTCTGCGGGACAGATGTCCTGCAGGTGGCCGCTGAAGGGTGACACGCATATCGTTCGACCGACTGGATGTATTGGCATGTTGACCGTCATGCCACCGTCAATGTATTTCTGTTAAAGAGAAAAGTTAAATGAAGGATGATAAACAAAACGGTGGACGACTGTTCGGAATCGGAAGACTTTTCAGTGCTCTCTAAATACAAAAGGGTGAAAAATTTCACTCTGGTTCCGCCCGAATGGTGTCAGCTTGGCTTTTTTGAGAGTGAAACTCGCTGTGCATCACCCTTTTTGAGTGAATTTGGAGCGAACTTCACTCTGATTCAAGTTGAAAATACGCGTCTTACACCAAAAAAAGAGTTGTTTGCCATGGCTCTTTGCAAGAGTGGTATCACTGGAACTCATAACCACCTTGCCATGATTTCGAGATTTGCGATTCGAGATAATTGTTTTGGGGAGATCATCTGTTATTAGCTTACCTGTCCTCTAAATGTAGGAATTCGGAAGCCACAATATACTGGAATGTAACAACTGCACAGCAATGCCTGACCAAAAAAAAACACGTACAGAAACAGGTTATTTAACACGCAGTATAAGTAATCTGGCCCAAAATAAGGGTGAAGTCATCCCCTGAGAAAAAATTAGGAAGACATTTCACCCCCCCCCCCCTCCTGATTTGGACTCCGTTGCCTCATCTTTCGATGTGCCGCTTTTACCGTGAGGTGCACTGTATTGAGGCAGTATACCATACCGCCC